>JAEIHA010001076.1:0-68952 GCA_018904595.1 Zaprionus indianus | reverse complement strand
CTTCACTAGCAACGCATACATTCTCATGCCAGCATGTGCATGCATACACGCACACATTGAAACGATCGCACAGCGCAAAGAAGTACGCGCATGCTTATCGTTTCGCTGCCGTTGTGCGACTGAAGCAGTTTTAATCCTATGCGCTGTTTGTACTGAGAGCCGAACATCGAAGTTCCCATCCGAACATCGAAGTTCCCAGCCGAGCGTGCAGCCGAAGTCTGTGGGGCTCTATGATTCAAAAACTGACAAAAACAGATTTACCCCCTGTTTGAGTTCTCTATGTGTTCAGTGCTTAGTGCTATAAGACTCGGTGCCGAATACCGAGGGAGTCAGTCGTGATCGGGCATGCGACCTGACAACATCATTAACCAAATATAAGACTCGGTGTCGAATACAAAAGGGCAATTGAGATCGGGCAGGCAAAAAGTGAATATCGTGACACTCTTCAAGTACTAGACAACATGTCCATAAAATCTCGCCGGAGATTTAAACATTTTACAAGAAACCTCTTGCCAATACATCTCGCCGGAGATTCTAAAACATTTAAACTAGTCCACGTGTCCAGAAATCTCGTCGGAGATTTAAATCATTTACCATAACTAGTCCACGTGTCAAGAAATCTCACCGGAGATTTAAACATTTTAACTAGCCCACGTCTTGAGAAATCTCGCCGGAGATTTAATACACATTTAACCAGTGCCAGAACCACGTGGCCATAAAATCTCGCCGGAGATTTTAAACATTTGACTAGTCCACATGTCAGGAAATTCGCCGGAGATTTAACACACATTCAACAGTCTAGGATCAACGCTCAACAGGAATTCACCGTCGCCACGTCTACTTTAATCAACGATATTAGCCGCGCATCAAAAATTTACAAGCATGGGAACACGCTGGATCGCTTTCCGTCGCAAGAGCGAACTGCTGCTCATCCTGAAGGAGTTCGGACTGGACACCAACGGCACAGTGGAGGAAATGCGGAGTCGCCTGGTAGCCTTCGCCAGCCAAGAAGATTTGTCCAAGGAACAGTTGCAGCGGCTCCTGGAACTTGAGGCAAGTCTAGGCAACGCGGTCACGCCGGACCCCAAACAACCTGGGACACGCTCACGTGACGCATCGCCGGCACCGGTGGAAGATGACTCCGAGGGTGTCATCCCTATCCCGAGTTTCGAGGCCCGACGAGCAGCGAGTCCTGCGAGGAACACAGTTAGTCGGCACACACTACCCGTTCCGACGCCAAACGCCACGTTTTCGGTCAACGTTGGAAACAGCGGACCAGGCCACAAATGGATAGCCCCGTACGAGCTGGCCGATCGTGTCCGGAAATGAGGCGTAGCCTTTAATGGCGACGCGACCGATCCTTGGCGATTCATCGAGCAACTGGAGGAGAAAGCGGCGCTGTACAGCATCGACGTGCAACAACTACCACAAGCAGTTGCAAATGTGCTGATGGGCCAGGCCGAGCATTGGTTTAGAGTCAACACTCTCTACCAAGCCACCTGGGAAGAATTCAAACAGGAATTCATGGATTTCTTTCTTCCCCCGCGCTATTTTCAACGACTCGAGGACGACATCAGGAGCCGGACCCAACGCCGAGGTGAACGCTTCCGCGACTACGCACTGGCGCTGCGACTGATGATGCGGCGCGCGAAGTACACCAAGGAACAGGAGCTGGACAGGATCTACGACAACATGATGCCGGAGTACCAGATGTTCACCCGTCGTCACGAGTTTGGAACACTGGCGCAACTGGACAAACTCGTGATCACCTACGAGATGACCAAGGAGTTGCAGCGACAAGGGACAAACCATTTGGCTCAACGAAGGGAACACCCGAAGTCCACGAATCCTCCAACAACACGGAACACAACAACAAATGCTGCGCGTCTTCAACTGTTCCCTCAGTTTGGAGACGCCGCACCGCAGTTCCTAGGAATAGCACCCCTCAGGTGCGGTAATGGCCGTATCGTCACGCATGTCAGGATCGAGGAGCTGGTGACGGATGCCACGATCGACACGGGAGCCACACGCAGTTTTATCAGCGAGCGTATGGCTGCAAGGCTGAGCGAGCAGGCCTGATCCGCATCAAACTAGCGGATGGAACATCGAGAGACGTGACACGAGCCCTACAAGTGAGGATTCCACTCGGGCAGAAGAAGACGACAGTGCCAATGCTGGTATTGCCCGTCATTCTGGACGAGGTAATCCCAGGAATGGACTTCCTGTGCCAGCGCGCCGGCCGAAGCATTTGCCTGTTGTCAAACTTCACTAGCAACGCATACATTCTCATGCCAGCATGTGCATGCATACACGCACACATTGAAACGATCGCACAGCGCAAAGAAGTACGCGCATGCTTATCGTTTCGCTGCCGTTGTGCGACTGAAGCAGTTTTAATCCTATGCGCTGTTTGTACTGAGAGCCGAACATCGAAGTTCCCATCCGAACATCGAAGTTCCCAGCCGAGCGTGCAGCCGAAGTCTGTGGGGCTCTATGATTCAAAAACTGACAAAAACAGATTCACCCCCTGTTTGAGTTCTCTATGTGTTCAGTGCTTAGTGCTATAAGACTCGGTGCCGAATACCGAGGGAGTCAGTCGTGATCGGGCATGCGACCTGACAACATCATTAACCAAATATAAGACTCGGTGTCGAATACAAAAGGGCAATTGAGATCGGGCAGGCAAAAAGTGAATATCGTGACACTCTTCAAGTACTAGACAACATGTCCATAAAATCTCGCCGGAGATTTAAACATTTTACAAGAAACCTCTTGCCAATACATCTCGCCGGAGATTCTAAAACATTTAAACTAGTCCACGTGTCCAGAAATCTCGTCGGAGATTTAAATCATTTACCATAACTAGTCCACGTGTCAAGAAATCTCACCGGAGATTTAAACATTTTAACTAGCCCACGTGTTGAGAAATCTCGCCGGAGATTTAATACACATTTTAACCAGTGCCAGAACCACGTGGCTATAAAATCTCGCCGGAGATTTTAAACATTTGACTAGTCCACATGTCAGGAAATTCGCCGGAGATTTAACACACATTCAACAGTCTAGGATCAACGCTCAACAGGAATTCACCGTCGCCACGTCTACTTTAATCAACGATATTAGCCGCGCATCAAAAATTTACAAGCATGGGAACACGCTGGATCGCTTTCCGTCGCAAGAGCGAACTGCTGCTCATCCTGAAGGAGTTCGGACTGGACACCAACGGCACAGTGGAGGAAATGCGGAGTCGCCTGGTAGCCTTCGCCAGCCAAGAAGATTTGTCCAAGGAACAGTTGCAGCGGCTCCTGGAACTTGAGGCAAGTCTAGGCAACGCGGTCACGCCGGACCCCAAACAACCTGGGACACGCTCACGTGACGCATCGCCGGCACCGGTGGAAGATGACTCCGAGGGTGTCATCCCTATCCCGAGTTTCGAGGCCCGACGAGCAGCGAGTCCTGCGAGGAACACAGTTAGTCGGCACACACTACCCGTTCTGACGCCAAACGCCACGTTTTCGGTCAACGTTGGAAACAGCGGACCAGGCCACAAATGGATAGCCCCGTACGAGCTGGCCGATCGTGTCCGGAAATGAGGCGTAGCCTTTAATGGCGACGCGACCGATCCTTGGCGATTCATCGAACAACTGGAGGAGAAAGCGGCGCTGTACAGCATCGACGTGCAACAACTACCACAAGCAGTTGCAAATGTGCTGATGGGCCAGGCCGAGCATTGGTTTAGAGTCAACACTCTCTACCAAGCCACCTGGGAAGAATTCAAACAGGAATTCATGGATTTCTTTCTTCCCCCGCGCTATTTTCAACGACTCGAGGACGACATCAGGAGCCGGACCCAACGCCGAGGTGAACGCTTCCGCGACTACGCACTGGCGCTGCGACTGATGATGCGGCGCGCGAAGTACACCAAGGAACAGGAGCTGGACAGGATCTACGACAACATGATGCCGGAGTACCAGATGTTCACCCGTCGTCACGAGTTTGGAACACTGGCGCAGCTGGACAAACTCGTGATCACCTACGAGATGACCAAGGAGTTGCAGCGACAAGGGACAAACCATTTGGCTCAACGAAGGGAACACCCGAAGTCCACGAATCCTCCAACAACACGGAACACAACAACAAATGCTGCGCGTCTTCAACTGTTCCCTCAGTGTGGAGACGCCGCACCGCAGTTCCCAGGAATAGCACCCCTCAGGTGCGGTAATGGCCGTATCGTCACGCATGTCAGGATCGAGGAGCTGGTGACGGATGCCACGATCGACACGGGAGCCACACGCAGTTTTATCAGCGAGCGTATGGCTGCAAGGCTGAGCGAGCAGGCCTGATCCGCATCAAACTAGCGGATGGAACATCGAGAGACGTGACACGAGCCCTACAAGTGAGGATTCCACTCGGGCAGAAGAAGACGACAGTGCCAATGCTGGTATTGCCCGTCATTCTGGACGAGGTAATCCCAGGAATGGACTTCCTGTGCGGCATCGAAACGACCCTGGAGTGTGGCCAAGCAAAACTACGTTCGCAGAACACACGGATGAGGCAGCACCGACGCCCGGGATATCCCGACGAGCAGCAGAGGACCCAGTGGCCCAGGACAACCACAGAAGCGCGGTTTTACCACCGGCTTGCCCCATGGCACGTCGGAAGAACCCCTTCAGGCGAACCGGGACCCAGGACGATGCACATACACAGGGCACGGAGACACGATCAGGCTAGCGAAGCGAGGTTGACCAGCAGCAAAGAGCACCACGAGAGAGAACCGAGAAACTTCCTAGGACACGAGAATTACTCCAGCAGGAACCAGAGCAACTAACCAGGACACGAAGAACACATCAGCTGGAATCTACCGAGCGAACGAGGCGAGGTGCGTCAGCAGGAATCAACGGGACCACCAAGCGAACGAGGCGAGGTGTGTCAACAGGAGTCTACGAGACCACCGAGCGAACGAGGCGAGGTGCGTCAGCAAGGATCTACGGGGTCACCGAGCGAACGAGGCGAGGTGCACCATCAAGGATCAACAGAACAAAGGGCACAACGAAGCAGAGCAGACGACCAGGTCACCGTGGGAGGCCCGACTAAGCGGCGACGCCGTAGGAGACGGCCCACGACTAGCCACGCCGCCTTGCGGGGTGTCAAGGCACAAAGAGCAAGAGTGGCTACAGACGAAGAACAGGTGGCGGCAAATACTTATGGCCCGGAGCAGCAGAGAGTACACCGCGTTCGCAGTACCAGGCAGAGGCCTTTTTTATTGGAAGGTGATGCCATTCGGGCTGCACTCGGCCCCGGCTACGTTTCAACGCGCACTGGATGGAGTCATCGGGCCGGATATGGAACCACACGCGTTCGCATATCTCGATCATATCATCGTGGTGGGGCGTTCCCTGCAGGAGCATATGGACAACCTTCGAGAGGTGTTCCGGCGGCTCCGTAACGCGAACTTGCGCCTGAATAAGGCCAAATGCAGCTTCTTCAAGAAGAGTATCATCTACCTCGGGCATCAGGTCAGTGAAGGTGGCATACACGCCGATCCTGGCAAGATCGCCGCAATCAAGGAACTCCAGCCACCAACAACCGTCAGAGAATTACGGAGATGTCTTGGTATCGCGTCCTGGTACCGGCGATTTGTGCCAAACTTCGCCACCCTGGTACAATCCATGTCGACGTTGCTGAAGAAGGGCCGCAAATAGGTATGGAGGGAGGACCAGCAGCGAGCGTTCGAGGCGTTGAAGACGAGTCTCACGCAAGCACCAGTCCTAGCCTGCCCAGCAAACTTCGGACTGGCTCGAGAGAATGTCATCAGCTTGCATTTAGAGCTGTTCAGGCTTAAAAAATTGGCACAACACCAAGAATTGAAACTATTTAGGTCGGTTTGTAAGTGTGAGTGACAGTGGTCATCTTTAAATTGGTAACAAAGCTTTACAAAATCCGCATACATAAGAGTACGGGAGTTACGTATGACCAAGGGAAGGTCTTTAATGAAAAGCGTTAAAAGTAGGACACCGAGATAACTCCCCTGAGGAACAGCAGGTGTGGCATGAAGTGGGTTTGAAAGGGTGGTTTTAAAGAGGACTCTTTGAGTTCTATCAGCCAGATACCTTACAATCCAACTAAGTAGCTTAGGTGAAAAACCTAGAAGGTCAAGCTTATGTGCCAGAAGTGAATGATTCACTGAGTCAAAAGCTACTGAAATCAGTATAAATAACATCAGTTTGTAGATTTTCCTGAAATCACCTCAAGCAAGTTTGTCGTGGTTTAACGACTTTTAATGAAGCCGTGTTGAAAAGGCGAAATAACGGATCTACAGATATGTTGCAAGTAAGGAGTTATAACATTCTCGAAAAGTTTAGGTATAGCCGAGAATTTAGAGATACCTCCATAATTGCTTGCATCAGACTTGCTGTCCTTTTTAATGTGTATGTGTGTGTGTGCGTTCAATGCAAAAAATGCATGTGCATAGAAAATAAGAGAAAAACAACGGATGGCGCTACGCGCTCGCATTCTCTTTCCTTTTCTTTTCTACATGAGCATTGCAATGACGACACAGCTTGCTGGTCTGTATACAAAATCAAAGCGAACAAGGTTTTTGTTTAATAACTTCTGTGTTTGTTGTCCGATCGGATTGGAATTTTGACGTTATGTTGGTATTATAATTAGCTATTTTGTATCTTTTATATGTCGCTCGCAAATCAGCTAAAAAGATGAAATTATTGATTTGCGTGGGCGGGGGGCGTGGCACCCAACATTTGAAATAAACTTCACCTGACGCGGATAAACAGAAATCTTCATCCAAAATTTGGTGTCTCTAGCTTTTATAATAGCTGAGATCTGTGTGTTCATCCGGACATCCAGACATCCGGACAGACAGACAGACATGGCTTAATCGACTTGGCTAGTGATCCTGAGCAAGAATATATATACTTTGTGGGGTCTCCCACGCCCCCTTCTGCCTGTTACATACATTTGCACAAAGTTAGTATACCCTTTTTTGACCATTTTCTATGGTCGAAGGGTATAAAAATGCTGCTGTGCTTAACCAAGACGAAAATTAGAATGATTTTTTTTTGCATCTCATTAGAGATAGTAACATTTACGTAGAAATATTTAAGTATTACCAGCGGATAGACATCACATTGCAGCACTGCACGCGATAAAACCGGCTATGCTTTCTGGTGTGTGAAGAGGGGGGGTTTTCAAATTTGGTCTGCTATATGTACTATATGTATATGCTATATGTATATGCTGGCTGAGTATACAGAGAATTTACTTGACTTCACGTGCTTGTTAGGGATAGCTTGACCATTTCATCCGTTTTTGTTTTGTCTCCAATCTCAAATGGTCCCTTCGATCGAGTCGATGGATTAGTATCCTACCCTTTTTTCGCGGAGCTTGACCCTATTAAAAACCAGTCGAACGCTACAGTCAGGTGCTGACTGTAGAAGGCCATGGATTATCATAGTATTCCGAGTATCATTTACGTTCCGTTAATTCTAATGAAAATTTTGCTTTATTTGGATTATTACTAAACATTTAAAAACATAAATTTTATTCGGTATTCGAACGAACGCACAAATTGAATTGACGGTCAGAAGAGAAGGAACACATAAACACTTTAGAAGCGAATAGACAAGTGGTATAAGCATAAGGCAGAGCGAGAGGGCAATAAGTTGATGTACGCAGTTTTAGCTAATATCAAACAATAGTAGCAGCCACGTGAGTTTTACAGTAGCTTAGTGAAATATGTTTTTGGGCACTTAAGCCAGGGTTGTTTCGACAGTGTTCGGGGTTCAAATGCTGCTGCCATCGATATTTGAATTTTTTTTTGTTCTTTCCTATTAAATAATTTAAAAACTTAACAGACAATAATTTTTTAGTACTCAACACATGTAGTTAAAACCTTTAAGCCTATGTGTGCCGTACAGCAATTGATGTGTGTTAAAGCGAGATGCCAATACATACATGTGGATATACAGACATGTATGTATCGGCGTCCTACTCGAACATTCATCACTTATTGATTGTCTTAAATATTGCATAAAAATTTGAAATTAAGTATTTGAAAACTATTTTTTAATGATAATAAGCGGGTGTATCACGGCCCGTTCGACTGTAGTTTTTCTTTTAGTTTATACGAATAAAAAAATACACAAAAAAAAAAATTAAAATGAAAAGTTATACTAGTCGCACTTATGTATGTGTTGAACTCGCGCACGCACACGCTATCTTTAAGGACCGCCGTCCGCAACTCTAACCACTTAGCCACTGCCTCATTTCTTATTTGATCGGCAAAGTGGGCATTGTGAGCCAATTCTGTTACCATTCTGTGCAAATAAAAAGTTTTGTATGTTCGACGCTAGATTTGAACTTTGGTATGCTTGCGTAAATTAGGTCTTAATATACCCATAAGTATACATTCAAATTGAGTTTAATTCGGGTCATATCTCACTTATTTTTGGTCCGATTTAAATGAAATTTTCAGAAAACACCCGTGGGAAGATATTTGTCATGTGAGATTTACAACTTTTGTTATTGGGTGTATATTGTATATATTAAATTGTTATTACTGATTTACAAAGACGGGAAGGGGCGTGACCAAATTTCAAAAAACTTTGAGAAGCCTGAATATACACGTAGCTAGCTCTTATAGTTGCTGAGATTCAGGCGTTCATACAGACGGACAAACGGCCAGACGGACAGACAGACATGGCTCAATCGACTCGGGTGTTGATACTGATTCAGAATATATATAATTTGTCGGGGTCGGAGATGCCTCCTTCTGCCTGTTACGCACATTTCCCTTCCAATAAACACAATAGACCATGAAAGTCTAAAAAATGGCTCCGAAACGAAGTAAATACTCTAAACATAACATCGCGAAAGCCTAATTAATTCATTAAGGCGAAGTAAAGAATATGTAACTAGCAACTGCAGTTCAATGATTGTGGCAGAATTAGAAGCACGCCTTAGTTTAGTTGAGTCAACCTTTACGCAATTAAATACAATTCAGACCGTAATCGAATAGACAACTGACAATGCTATTGAGTGGGATTTGCGCCAAGTAATAGAAGAACTGTACTGCGAAATTAAGGCAAAATTCTGAGTGCATTAAATAACAGAGGAAGACATTCCGTTGTATTGGCTGATCCAGCTGCAAACTCTACCATGGTGAATGCTTCTTGTATGTCCAAACTATCAAAGTTAACATTACCTAGGTTTTCAGGAAAATTTACTAAATGGAACAGTTGGTTTAACGCGCTCACTATGCTGGTTAAATCGGACAATGATTAGCTTTCCAAATTTATACATTTGAAATCGTGCTTGGATGCAGGTCCGCTTAGAACTATAGACTGTTTAGAACTATGTCAAAACTCTAAAGCAATCTGACGCAGATTGCTTAGGTGGGTTAGTTGACTCTATTAATTTGGGATCGCTTCGATCGTTGGTCAGCGATGGTGCAATGTTGGAGGCAATCATTTTTCACCTTTTTAGAGGAAAATTAGATGATGAGCCTTTGGAAAAGTGGGAGGCAGACATCTGCCTACTTGAAGCTTGCTGTCAGGAAGAGAAGTTCGGAAAGGAAACTTGTGCCTAGTGTGCTTTAACAAGCGGCATCAAACCAAGGATTGTTAGGCTCATCGTTGTTCTATTTGTAGCAAACCTCACCACTTGATGCTGCATCGAGAGTCAAGTGAAATGAGGTATTCAGGTAGCATCAACAACCAGGCTAGTTCGAGTGCGCTGCACAGTTCGTTTGTCGTTTTGTCCAATCAGGCGTCGAGCTTCTTGGCTACTGGAGTAGATTTAGTGAAGGCTGCTAGAAACGAGTTCATTTTCTGTAGATGCGTACGGCGAACCTTGAGCAGTGCAGAAGGATATGTTTTGTTGACTTCACCTCGTATGCGCAATAAAGGCACATGGCTGAATCCACGTGGTGGAACCTATATAGGTACCCTCGGAAGCAGCCATGATCCGTGAGGAACTGCAATAAGTGATAGTCCACCACTTTCTGCTCGCACTCTGCCCATTCCGCTAGGTTGGGTATGAGCTGAGGTATCCATCGCCCTCGTTGCGACGCTTGCCACCTGGTCTGCCAAACTCCTGCAATCCATTCTCGTATGTCTGTCAGGGCAACCCCTACTCGCGCTAAGTATTGTCCTTTAATCTCCAGGCCAATCGGTGAGAGGCATGCTATCGAATGCGCCGCGTCATCGGATATGGTTCTAAAACCTCTGATGAGTCTTAGCGCCATTGTCCGAGATACTGCACGCGCACTGTCTAGACAGGAGACTTTGTTGGTCACCGTACTCCAAATAGGAGCAGCGTAGAGCAGCGTTGCCTTCGTAACCGCAACGAGTAGCTTCCTTGCCGGTAATCGGGGTTCTTGCAAGTCCTGCAGCTGTCATTGCAGCCTTCCTGCTGGCATATGTTGCGTGGTCCTTAAACGAGAATGTTCGTCTATTAGGACTCCCAAATATTTCAATCTATCAAATGAGACTATTTGTGCTCCCTTGACTAGCACTTGCATGTTCTTGACTCTCTTTCTGCTGCTCAACAGAACAATTTCGGTCTTATGCGCAGCGATTTCTAAGCCTACGTCTATGGTCGATTTAATCGTGGCATTGCTGATGACCTGGAGCTCCGAAATTGTCTTGCCAACAGCTGTTACCGCAATGTCGTCGGCGAAACAGTGCAGCACTGCATTGCTAGGCTTTCTGACGTTTAGTATTCCATCATACATGATGTTCCAAAGAATCGGCCCGAGTACCGACCCTTGACACTTGCAGAGACATAGTGGCATCTTGGACCCGCTTATGCTCCGTACCAAGGCACGCGGTCCCTAAAGTAGCTTCCCATTGCTATCCTTATATTTTCGGGTATCCCCATTTTGCGCATTGCGCCAAGGATGTTCGGCCATCTCGCTGTGTTGAATGCGTTTCTGACGTCCAGCGTGATGATGGCGCAGTACTTCTTATTGCCACCTAACCATCGATCACCTTCGAGTGCATTCTTTGGCTACGTTGGTTACTGCCGTGAGAGCGTGGAGCTTGCCCATCCCTTTGCGGAAGCCATACTGCTGGCTATGCAGTCCTGTGGGACTCTCTGTAAATAGCTTTATGCGCGCATACAGTATGCGCTCGAAGAGCTTGCCCACAATGTCGAGTAGACATAGGGGGCGGTAGCTGGCTGCTGCACTTACAGGCCCCTTGCCTTTCGGCAGAAGGACTAGCTTTATCCGTTTCCAACGCCTGGGGAAGACCCCGTCCAGAAGACCCTGTTGGAATACGTCCGTGAAGATCTCGGGTCTTGTGATGGCAGCTGCTTTGATGACTTCGATGACTTCACAAGTTGTGATGCATTGGAAGTCGGGGGCGGGGGACTCTAGCGCGGGTTGCCAGAGCGTGTCCTGTGCTGGAAAAAAGCTCCGACACGATGCTGGCCAGGGCGGCTGGATCCTGTGGAGTTCCTCCTCCAGTAGCTCTCAATTTTTTAATAGCTATTTTGTAGGCGAGACCCCATGGGTCTTCGTTTACGCTTGCTATCAGGTCTTTGAACGCGTTCGCTTTGGCTGCAGATATGCCTTTTTTGAACTCTGCGCGCTTTACTCTGTAGGCCTCCATGCATAGGGCGTGGTGTGATTGCCCTCTGGAGCGCTGCGCTTGCCTCCTTGCTCTGAGGCATTCCGTCCAGAGCTGGTGAAGAGTGGCGCTCCACCAGTATACAGGTGGCTTACGTTTTGCGTACTTTTTTCTCGGCATCGATGCGTCGCACGTTGTTTTAAGCATATCCATGAGTCCTGTTACCATGGACTCCGCATGTCCGGTTGGGGTCTCAATAGTGTCTATCTGGAATGTCAACATATCATTGTCCAGATTCCTGATGTCCCATGCTTGGCCTAGGGTACTTTTCTGCTGTCAAGGTTTCGGCCTCGTAGTTTTGATACTGAACGTGATTAGAGTATGGTCGCTCAGTGTTACGTCCTCTTGCACCCTCCAGTTCGCGTTAGCCGCTAGTACTCTGCTGACAAAGGTGACATCTATAAAAGACGTACCTCTGTCCGTCGTTAAGCAGCACGACGTCTAGCATGTTCATGGCATCTATGACTGCTTGTCCTCTAGAGTTGGACACTCTACTACCCCATTCTGTAGCTCAGGCATTGAGGTCTCCTCCTATGACTATTGGTCGGCGCCCACATGCATGATCAACAAGTTTTTTAAAGCATGTCATCGAATCGCTCCGGATGTATTCCCTTGATTTTGGCGTATGCGATGACGCGCATTGGCAAGGTTTCTTCCATGAATATGCTACTGCAACATTCGATTGCCGCCTTCCCTAGTTCGTCAAAGTGCACTCCTGAGTTACCTACACCAGGAAGGTATGGTTCGCTCAGTAGCATTACGGCGCTACACAGCCCTTAGCTTTGTGTCCATGCTCGCCACCCCGCAGGCAGCAGTCCAAGCGATCCTCTAATTTGCAGTTGGTAGCTCGATGACCGTATCCCAAGCACCGGTATCATCTTTTTGGACGTATATCCTGGACGATGCGACACCATCCTGCTGTTACCGAACCTCTTTTGAGTACCGTGATTGCGTCGTTTGCACTAAGCCTCACTGTCGCAGTTTGGGTTCCATCCCGCATTTGACGCCAGCCGCGCACATTCTCTGGTTCTACCAATATGCCTTCGTATTGGGAGGCCAGGCAGCTTTGGAGTTCGTCAGCTGTCGCTGCCTCATCCATGGCACTGCATGATTTAGCCACTCTCTGCGCTCCAGTGCGTACTGCGGCCATATCTTTAAGGGACTCCTCTATAGCTCCTCTGACATTAGGAACGCTGGCGGAGGCTTTGCCGTAAACCTCCGGCTTCTTTCGCAAACGTTTAGGCATCACCTTAGCCCACTCCTCCTTCTTACTTGCGTCCTTGGCAACATTCGCGTAACTGGCTTGTGCTCCTTTCTTTTGGGAACCGACAATTTGGGAGGCTTGCTCGTAGGGGCCTTTACAGGGTGAGGTTCCCTTGGGACGATTGCTTTGCTTGGTGACGCCGCTGGGCGCTCCGTCGTCTGCTGAGCATCCGTCTGGGTAGCTGTATTCCGTGATGAAACTTCTTTATCTTTATTGATGAGAGAAATTTCCCGCTTAAATCGAAAGTGTTTTTGTTACGCTGCGCGAAATTAATCTTTAACACGAAGTCGGCTTGGCGAGATTGGCTGTTTAACTGCCCAGCTCCACACGGTATTTATGTACTACATTTCGGCGCGTATAAGGGTGAAAAAACGCGAGCGTTTGCTAACTTGCCGTATTTTTCTTATTTGCAATTCGGTGCGCCGGTGCGCCAACTTACGTTAGTGAACGATCGGACCTAAGTGGCGTTGCCAGATCAACGGCGCTGCCAGGGCTGCTCGATCAGTTGGGCGCGAAATTCAAATATACAATTTAAATTTGTGGTCAGTTACTGATATTGCGAAATATCAACAAAATTTATATTTTTATATAAATTCTTGTGGAGTAAACCGTTATTTAGCAAGGGAAACGGCATAAAGGTCACGGACAGACCAATCATCAACCTCTCGCCATATCGGTGCCTAAGTAGAGGCTCTGGTGTCCGTGTAGGGGCGGAATAACCTTCACCAGAGAAGCCTAGGACCCTTGCTAAACTCGGTGCTCCACGTCCGCAAAAAGGCAAATCCGTTGACGGTTGCCAATAAATGAATGGCACAGCGGGGGCACTGCCCCCGACGAGGTGGACCCATTCCAGAGAAGCGCTAAAATGTCCAGGTCTCCAATTAGAGGAGGTGGAATTACTGAGCGTGGAGCTGGTGTCCCAGTTCCGGTGGTTGTGCCTGCCGTTCTGCAGATTCTGACGCCAAAAACCCAACAACCGCGATGCGGCAGTAGTGGGGAACTTGGCTCTTACAGCACCTTCATCATCAATTACGAAGAAGATTTCTGAACTTATCAGCGTGCCGAAAAGTTTCTGCTAAAACCCCCTCCTGTTTCGCCAATCAGGCCATTAGACCTGTCGGCCTACAAAAACGAGGAGCTGACAAGCTTACTGGGCATGATGAATGTCAAAATTCATACGCTTATAACCGCATTCGAGACGTAGCGCCACGTAACTAAAGAAACTAAAGGCCCAATCACTGATCTGGCTGCACTCAACTCAAAAGCGATCAAGCTACAGGAGGGTGCTGATAAAGAAGTATGTACATACACATATATGTATGCATATGTACAAGTGAACTAACCTATCACAAAGGTATTTTCACTGCTCTAAAGCCACTGTACCAACGATCAAATCAACCACCGCACGTATATATTTTTAACTTTATTAATTTTAAACTTAAACCGCACCGAATATGCAACAGGCACTTTGCCAACAATATGGTCACAATACCCAAGGTACTCACAGGTTGATTCCAGCAGCAACGGCTCTGCCAACTAATGCACTTCTTGTGCTCTTCAGCGAGTTGCAATTTCTCTAAGAAGTCCCTGCTCGGGCGCCAAATGTTTTCGCTCATCTTAAGCGAGCTCGCAAAGAAGAGATAAAAAGTATTTTGAAAAATGCTGCTGCGCTTAACCAAGGCGAAAATTAGAATGATTTTATTGCATCTCATTGGAGATGGGCGTGCCTCTTCAATATTGTAACGTGCAACGGTATATTTGTTTTCGGACGATCTGAACTTGCAGGCACATTTTAATTTTCCGGCTCTAGCTCGTCGGCTTTGAGGGGTGAGGTCTTGCTTGAACAGATCCTATATCGGGTACACTAAATTAATGCTAATTTGAAGAACCGGAAGAGCTATCAAATTATCAAAAAGAAAAGAAGAGAAAAGAGAATGGGACAGTAGAAGATCGGAAAAACGGACTAGAAAACTGGCGAAAGCGAAGCCACAGGTGTTATTGTGGTCGCGAGTGCCCATCCTACTAACGGTCACCTTCCTGAGAGCATGGCCCTGGCCACCCCTTTGTCCCTTACAGCCGCGGAATCATCAGCATAAGCTCAAGTTAAAGTTAATTAACCGAACATTATCTCATCATAGATTCCGAGCGGCGTAAGGGAAGCATCGGCATTCATCCATCTGGGGGTACCTGTAAAACAAACGAATATTCGGACAAGTCTAGGAAACTATACAAAATAATATAAGAAAATAATACTTGGATAGAGAGTTAATCAATCATTAAAGAGTTCTTGTATCTTTTCAAATTGCATTTTGTATACATAAAGGTATGAAACTAAATTATGTTTTCAATTCATTGTATGACGTACTAATAGAAGGTATTCAGATATTAAATTTCTTATCTAAAAATAGTTTATATTCGCTTAAACGAATAAGCGAGTTTTATTTCAGAGCAAACAAACTTGTTATTTCCATTAATATTCTTTGAACGTTGATACCTACTATACGCTATTTATATAAAAATTTCATTCTTCCTCAACTTCGGTAAACTTCTAATAAATTCCAATTTTTTTGTTAGTTAATAGAACTGTACGATTTTACATAACTGCAGAAAATCGTACGCTGCAGATGATACGCAGGCACACTGCTATCTTAAGCAGATAGGCGACAGGGTACGTTTCTCACGTACCTAAATCAACAGTGACCCTTTACTGATATGTACTGACCGTCGCTGGTAGGCATACAGACATAACAAATACTGACCGTTCGCTGATATGCAGGCGGACTTAGTAAACATCGACCCTTCATCACTATGCATGCAGATGCACGATTTCGCACCATCAGCATGCCATAAATCAGCAGATATCATTAGACTTAGATAGTAACATTTGTCTTTTATCATGCATTTAAACCCTAAGTAAATATCTAGCTTGTAAGAAACGTGTATATAAACCCCACAACGAAGAAAATAAAATCAGTATGAAAAGTAACTCTCACTTGACTACTCATTCTTACTCCGCAGCCCAATTTGTTTCTGTACTTATTGCGGCGACCTCTGCCACATGGTTATGCACCTGGGGCAAGCAAACTTAATAATAATACAATAAAACACAATTGATATTACTCCGACGTTGAGTGATCTCAATTGAATAATAAAAGAATAAAATACAGTATTGATATTACTCCGACGTTGAGTGATATCAATTCAATCTAAACAAGAACCTTATATGAAACAACACTTTTGCCTTTGCAGAACTTTTTAAATTATCATTTTTCATGGATAGCTTTCTCCTTCTTTATTGCGTTATTATTTTTATTATTTTGACAAAGGGAGTCTCCCAACAGAGAAGGCGCGAGGCACTGCGACCAGAATGATTTTTTGTGCCTATAAGGCTCTCCCTATCTTGACAAAAGCTGCTCTGCTTCCCTGATGAAGCATAACAGGTCTTTCGTCGAGGAACAGACAACGTGCTCGGGAACTGCGATTTCCACGTGCAAATGTTTCCTTCTACTTTAAACCAAGGCTGGACAGTCATACAGTACGTGTTTGGTGGTTTCGTCGTCCTCTTTACAGATCCTGCATTCTGCATCCGAGGATAGATGCATTTTTGTTAGGTGATAGTTAACCAAACGGTGGCCAATAAGGTAGTTAACAAGGAGATAGAGATCTCTATTGGAGAGTGGTTTTGTTCTGCGTTAGCTCTCTAGCCTGCCTCATCCCTGGTTGAAAGAACCAATAGCGTTGGGTCAACCTATCTGCCCAAGTTTTCACAAGGGATGAGATGGTTGACCACCCCACGCCGCAGAAGGGTTCGGGTCCATGCAGAGGGTCTGATGACCCCGCCCTCGCTAGCTCGTTGCCCTGGAACCCAGAGTGTCCAGGTACCCAAAGGAGGGTAACTTTGTTTCTTTTGGACAGCCTCTGGAGGCAGTTCCAACAGTCAGCCACCATACATGAACTTATTCTCTTTGAGGAGAGGGCTAGTATGGCAGCTTGGTTGTCCGAGAAGATGTAGATATTCGCTCCTCTCATCCCCTTCTCAAGGATAAGACGGCAGCAGAAAAACCGTGGGCCACTTGCCCATGGCAATCGAAGTTTTGGAGTTGGGACCATGTATCCCGGCTCCAACCCCCTGATCAGTTTTTGACCCGTCGGTATATCAGTGTATGCCGTGAGGGTCGCTGATGGGGTTGCCAGCATCCCAGTCCTTCCGGTCTGGGATGAGGGCTCTGAATTTTGCACCAAAGAGGAGAGCCTTGGTCATAGAATCTGATCTATTGCAGATCTCTAAGCCAGGAATATCTTTGATAAGTCTAGCATGCCCAGATTCGGTAGCTAGAAGCCCAGATTGGAGCTTGATTCTAAGAAGACCCATGGCAGCGACTTCTTTTATTTTGATATGCAGCGGAGTCAGGTTAAGGATTGATTACATTGCTGCTGTGGGACAGGTGCGAAGTGCACCCGTCAAAGAAAGGCAAAGTATCCTTTGCAATTTATTGCATTTGTTGATGGCAGTGACCTGCGTCACCTTTGGCCACCACACAATTGCAGCGTAGGTGACGATGGGTCTTACCATCATCTCAAATAGCAACCGGATGTTACAAGATTTGAGACCCTAGGTTCTACCAAAGAATCTTCTGCAGGCCCACATGGCATGAGTTGCCTTTGATAGAGTATTGTTTAGGTGGGAATTCCAGTTCAGTCTTTTATCAAGGGTCACCCCTAGATACTTAACTTCGCTGGAAAGACCCACAGGGGAGCCGCCAATGTTCAATTGACCTATGTCAATAGAATAGCGCTTAGTGAAGGGAACAATAATTGCCTTTTGGGGATTGATGCTGAGACCTACATCTTCGCACCATCTGCCAACCGTGTTCAGAGCAGATTGCATTAGCTCTGTTACGGTGTTGGCAAATTTCCCGTTCACTATTAGAGCCAGGTGGTCCGCGTAGCCGATTGCTTGCACGCCCTGGTCTGCGAGAATGCTTAGTAGTTCATCAACTACTAAAGACCAGAGCAGGGGGGATAGGACCCCTCCCTGGGGACATCCTTTAACCGCACTGATAAAGGCAGTTGTGGTGTCCAAGGTAGAGGAAATGATCCGGTGTTTGAGCATAGCCTCAATCCACCGGATTAGGGGACGGAAAATATTTCTGCGCTCTAGCGCACCAGAAATAGAGCCGTAGCCGGTATTATCAAAAGCACCCTCTATATCAAGAAAAGAGCACAGAGCAATGTTTTTGGATGCGAGGGCTCCTTCGGTTTTACCTACTTATTTGTGGAGGGCGACCTCCGTCGACCTTCCGGCTATATACGCAAACTGCGTGGGATGCAGAGGATAAGTTTTCTGCAGAGAGCACTGTATGTGCAGGTCTACGCGCCTTTCAGCTGTCTTAAGCAGAAAGGAGGTGGGAGTAATCGGCCGATATGATTTGGGCTGGTCAAGGCGACGATGCCCTTGTTTGGGAATGACCACATTGACTCTCCTCCAAGAGATGGGTATGTATCCCCAAGTGAGACTAGCTCTAAACAGGCCGACCAGCGGATCGAGAATGTGATCCAGGCTGTTTTGTAGAAGAGCTGGGAAGATTTGATCGCCCCCTGGGGCTTTGAACGGAGCGAAGGAATCTACAGCCCATTTGACTTTTTCAGGATCGAAGATGGTTCATGATAAACTGGATCCACGTGAGTCCGGTGACATGGTGACGCCATCTTGACTAGATTAGATCTGGGTTCGCCATCGAACCTGGGAAGTGGACTTGAGAATCAAGTGCTTCCCTGCGATCTTGGGTGAAAGAGCCGTCTGGTCGTTTAAGAAGCCCTATACCATTAGACGACTCTTAAGCTAATACTTTGTGCAGTCTCGCTGCCTCTGGCAGCGATTCAATGCTAACAAAAACAACCAAAATTTGCATTTTAAATAAGGGAAAATAAATTATACACGGTATACCATGATAATCCATGGCCTTCTTCTACTGACTGTAGCGTTCGACTGGTTTTTAATGTTTATAAAAAAATCGAACTCACCGCGTTAAATTTCCATCGACGAAAGATCGATCTTCCGGATCCTGGAATGTTGCTGCGTTGATGCGTATGATTTGCTGCTGGCAACTTATAATATTTCATTTTTTAATAAACATAAGCTGAGCACCATTTCCCTAACTTACTATCCCTTACTCTTTTTTTCATTATTATTATTTAATTGCAAAAATTTAGAAAAGATAGGTCCCACGTGTGCCTAGGTGGCTTTCTCCACGTGTGTAGTTAAATTTTCACTCGTAGGTTAGGTCAATTTCGACGAATAGGAGCACTTGGGCACTTTCAGCCAAAGCCACTCCTATGGCAATATTTTCAGAGCAGTGCTCCTACAAGCACGAGGTGTGGAGCGTGCTCCAATGGGCAGGAGCACGAGTACCGCCTCCAAAAAAGGGCGGCAAAGGTGCTCCTATGGACTTC
The DNA here is from genome assembly GCA_018904595.1 of Zaprionus indianus. Lineage (NCBI taxonomy): Eukaryota > Metazoa > Arthropoda > Insecta > Diptera > Drosophilidae > Zaprionus > Zaprionus indianus. Next base: position 49,587 of record JAEIHA010001076.1, on the reverse strand, counting down.
CACTGACGTGCTTGGCTGGGAAGAAGAATGAGGGCTTAGAACCTTGCTAGTTTCGCTCGTGTTAAAGCCACGTTACATACCTTGCCTACTCTTAGGGTAAAGGAGAACAGTTTGCAGCGCCGATGCTGCTAGTTGTCTGCAGCTCTGCTGTAATGTTAACTAAATGGCCAACTCCTGTTCGAGCCGTAACCGATAGGTATTCTAGAGGTTTTTTGTTTTCAGTTATTATTTCAGCCATTTTTTTAGAGAAATATTAAATTTCTCACTTACGTGGGCAATTAGTATCTCTTTGACGATCAGTGTAGAAAAGATTGCTTTGAGAATAAAGCTACGGCTTCGCCATGAGGAGTGTGCTTTTCAAGCCGGTAATAGAAAAACTCCAACCATGGGCCAGCTGTTCGTTTTATGGCTTTTCCCTAAAGCTCAGCTTTTGATATTGTCCGATCTCGGAACCTTCTATCCGAAGACAGGCTTGCGATCCACAAAAGCACAAAAAATTGTTTTGCCTACTTTTCGGCACCATCCTTAAATTACTTTTTTACGCTTCAGGCGCCGCTACAAGATAACCTAGACGGATACCGCCTGAAGCACTTTTACTGACGTTTGTCCTTCGCGTGATAGTTGCCTAATGGCCGACCTTGCATATCTTCTAGCTTGTAAAAAGAATTTCCTATCTTATTTCTAACTCGGGTTTTCAGAAAGGACGGACCAAATTTTGAGTTGTAACCAGTAGCTATGCAGCTTTGTTTAAAATTTCGCCTGAAAGCTTCTTGACCTTCGGCAAAGTTTATTTCTCGTGATCTCAATTTATAACGCTTTTCGTTTTGTTCATGTGCTTTTTGCATATGCTTTCCAGCGTCTGCACGAACTATCTCTAATGTATCTGGGCGATTCAACACCAATGATCGCTCGTCTAGCATGTTGAGCTTCCTTAACAGGGAATATGTGTTTCCTGATGTCACCATATGCTGACCGAATGTTAGATAATATGGACTTGTGCCTATACTCGAATGTTTCGACGAACGCAATGCACAAGATATTTTGTTTAGGTTTTCATCCCAGTTTTTCTGGTCTGGATTCACATAGGCACGAATTGCTGAAATCACCGAACGATTGGCTAGCTCGGAGGCATTTGCTTGTGGCGAATGTACGGCTGTTAGCGTATGCGTTATTTCATACTGCTTTATAAGCTTCTGAAATGCCTCAGATCGGAATTGCGGCCCGTTATCGGACACTATTGTTTCTGGCACACCAAACGTCATAAAAAAACCCTTTCGAGGTATTTCACCACAACATCAGCGTTTATCTTCTTGACGGGCTTTAGAAAAACAAACTTTGAAAAATGGTCCAATACAATGAATATGCCTACGTTTCCACTTCTTGACCGTGGATATGGGCAGAAAAAATCTATAAACAGGCGCTGAAAAACTCGTTGAGTCTCTCGGCTTTTCCCATGGGAAGTCTCAAAACAGAATTGGGAGATGTTATCGATTTGCAAACCTGACATACGTTAATATACGACTTAATATTGGAAACTAATTCAGGCCAAAAGTAGTATCGTCTGACTCGCTCGATAGTTTTGTGCATACCTCCATACGAGGCTAATGGGCTTTTATGCGCTTGCGATATGACTTCCTGTACCAATTGTTTGGGAATCCAAAGCTTCCTGGCATATTCGTCGTGGGTTTGTTCTCCTGTTAAATGCTCAGACCGCCGATAGACATACCCTTCTTCGGTCATTAAATCGGGAAAGTACGCGCTGTTTGCTTGCACTTTTCTAACCCAATCCGTATGTTCGATAGACTTCAAGTGCTACGAGTTTAAGTTAACGAGCAATCCTTTTTTAATATCTATCGCTGCTACTTCATCTTCATTAACGCGTGACAAGGAATCTTGTACCACGTTATGAGAGCCTTTTCTATGTTCAATTTAAAATTTAAATCTTTGCAAGGTTAATGCCCAACGAGCCAATCGGGAATTTAAATCATGGTTGGGCATCAGCCATTTGAGAGACGCGTGATCGGTTATAATTGTTAAATCATGACCTTCCATGTAAGCTCGAAAACTCTTCAGCGCTACAATCGCTGCTAAGCATTCTTGATCGGTGACAGTATAGTTCTTTTGAGCTTTGTTAACCTTCTTTGATATAAAAGAAAATGGGCGTTCGTCTCCTTCTGTCAAGGTTTGAACTAATACGGCTCCTACTCCAATTTTACTTGCATCACAATGTATTGCGAAAGGCTTGGCAAAGTCAGTGCTACTTAATACTGGAGCCTTGGTGAGGTGAGATTTTAACTCCTCAAAGGCTTTTATAGCATTCTCAGTTAATGAAAATTTTCTCTTAGTTGTCATCAAATCGGTCAAAGGGGAAGCTAACGTTGCAAAATTTGGCACGAACTTACGGTACTACCCACACATTCCCATTCCTTCGAAGACTTTTAGGAATTGGAAACTGAGTAATTGCTGACACATTTTCGGGATCAGTGCGAATTCCGCCATTGCCAATTATATGACCTATATACCGCACACGCCGCATGCAGAAATGGCTTTTATCAATATTGATAGTCAATCCTGCACGCTTTATGTGAAGAGCAATTACTCTGAGAACTTCTATATGTCTTTCAAAACCTGAAGAAACTATCAGCAAACCGTCTAAATAGATAAAGACCTCATTCTTGAGGTGGAATGGAACCACTTTGTCCATCAAACGTGACATGGTGTTGGTGGCGTCACACAGACCAAAAGGCATAACCGTAAACTGGTAAAGCGGCCTACCAGGTACTGTAAAAGCTGTTTTATCACGGGATTGCTGCTCTAATGGGACTTGCCAGTAAGCATCCTTTGAATCTGAGCTTGTTATAAACTCAGCTTTTGACAGTCCAAACAAATCATAACCTTTCCTGCTTTGGTCGCCATGACTATCGGTGAAGACCATGCGCTATCTGATACTTCTATTACTCCAAGACTTAACATTCTATCAATTTCCTTTTTTACCGCTGGAGAAACCGGAAAATGTCGTTGTTTTATAGGCTTGACCTTGCCTACGTCGATTGAATGAATTATTAGATTGGTTTCCTAAACCTTCCTGAGAAAACGAGGGAAAACAATTGATTACTAGCTTGAGTTTTGACTGTTCATCTTCCGTCAAGACGTGTTGTTCCACGTCGGGCTTGGGAACATCTTTCTCCTTCAAATTTAATTCTGAGATTTGTAGATCTTTAGGGAATATTCCAAAGATTCTCCAAAAATCAATACCGAGATATAAATCCTGTTGCAAAGAAGGAACTATGATTATTTTCAGGAATTTTTTTGATTTCCATATTCTACTATTAGTTTCAATTTACCTATTATGCGTTGTGAGCTACCATTAGCTGTAGAAGCATTAGCCTTTATGGGCTTGTATGCTACATCCCCTTTAAGGACTTCAACGGCCAAAGAACCACCTATACAGCTAATCGACGCCCATGAGTCCAACAAGCCATAGACTGTACGGCTTAGCAGCCGAATTGGCAAGAAAGGACGCGGATCTGTAGTTAAGGATGGTATCGTATTGAATAAATATGCTTGAACGCTAGCTGACAAAGTTTAGCGCGCTTATAGAAAGTTTTTTATCCTGATTGAACTACTCAAAATCTTCGGATTAAGTAGCGACTTTTGCGTGCAGCTATTGGAGTTTTTTGAACAATTTCTGCAATCTGGTTAGTAAGTGTTGTTTGCGCCACAACCATAACAAAAAACTCGTTTCTCAGCCAAACAATCTTGGTATCTATGTCCCTCTTTGTGACAATTCCAACAAATTAATGAGAAGGCGTCGACTTCGAGCACCTGAGATTCTGAATCGGATTCAACTTCTTTTCCTTCCTGCCCTATTTCCGAAACTTCTCGTCTAAAAGGAGTTCCTTTAATGTGATCTCTTTAGATCAAAAGATCTTACGTCGACGACAGTATCTCAATTCTGATACTGTCTTCATGTCAACATTTAATATTTCATGCCTTATCTCAGGTCTTAAATTGTTGCTGATGAGACGTACTAATTTCTGAGACGATAATGGTTGTTCTTATTGATCTAATAGTATAGACATGCTGTCAAAAAAAATATCGAAGTTCTCGTTAATTTTATGTTTTCTGCTTCGGATAAGTTTTTCAATATCTGCATCATCCCTTTGTTGCCGAAATTGCTATCGCAAAACTGCACATAACTGATCCCATCGAACTTCGTTAGCAGACTTGTGATAACGCCAATAAAATTCATTGGCATTACCGTCAAAAAGCACTGCATTCTTGCACAATATGCCGAAATTCCCGTCTAAAGTTTGCACTGTAAGCGCTTCTACACGATAAATAAAATTATCGACTGGTAAGAAGCCTGTTCCAGAGAACTTAAGTTTCCATCCACTTAAAATGTGCACAACTTGTCAGGACGATATAACAAATCAGAGTTATGAGATCTGTTTGAAAGGGAGACCCTACATTTTGAGCTCCTAGATTTTCGACTCCTGGGAAAGAACTTAAAAGATGCAAAGCGTTTTTCTATTGGTGCTTCTTCTCGAGTGCTATTTAAAGTTGATTGAGGGGGTGTGATCATCAGTCTCTGAACGGTTTCTACGACTGTATTTTGAATGATCTCACTCATTTTCCCAGATAGACTGGTGAGCAACCTACGTTCCCTTGTAACAAACGCTGTAGCATTCATAGATTCTCTGGGATCTATGGCCTGCGCTGAGGTGGAAGCCCTATCATCATCAATATCATCGGAAATTTCGATAGCATTACGTTTTTTTTGATTTCCCACGGGTAGTTACTCCAGAGCCTTCAGGCAAACAGCCTGCACTACAATGCATTTTCATTGAAAATCGTGCTCACAACAGGTTCTATATTTTTCAGCTAATGAATTAATTTGCATTTCACAAAATGAGCATACAGCTCTACTTCAGGAGCTGTTTTATCGGGAGATCGGTCGAGCCCCATATTGAAAAAATTATATTCGCTACTAATAAACGCAAAACTCTAATAAAATCAAAGCAACAAAATGTATAAATAAAAAAATTTATAAAAGAATCAGCACTTAAATGGAATATACTTTTTATTTTTTTTTTTTTCCAGTAAATTTTTAACACAATTAAAAAAATTTCATTTGAATATTTGAACTCAATGCGTGATGTTTCGCGTATTGTAGGAGTGTGAAAATTTTCTACCATATTTTCTTGCCGAGACAGTATAAAAAGGAAAGGATACAACTAAAGTTTTATTTCTTTAATCTTCATTGAGGGAAAATCAGTAGTTATGCGGATAGTGGACGCTCGAAACATATTCATCTGTATTCCAACTTTACTAATCAGACACGTTGCAATTAAATACATTGACTGACAAACACGGATAAAAAAATTGATTGAAACAATTTAATTATATTCCAAAGTGTTTGTTTGTTAAACAATTTTTTTTATTGAAGTATAGACAGGTTCGCTAAGTTAATAGTGCAGTATCTCATTTTGGGCCATAAGGTCAACCTAGGTCAGACTTTCTTTTGTATTTCCGCAAAGTGAAAAATACCAGCATCAAAGCATAGCAGGGGAAATAATTGCATAATAATCTATAGTTGTGGACATAATACGACTGATTATCGCTCTTAATGTATTCCAAAACAAATAAAAGTAACCAGGCAACAGATTTTTAAAAAGGGTTAAGAAATTGAAAAGAATTTGAAAAAGCAGAAGAAAGAAAACGAGAGAATATTCAAATCGATCTATCAAGTGTCTCATTCAGTAATTCTCATTCGAGCACCATACGTTGGGCGCCACTTGTCTTATTAAAAATAATAACTACTAACTGTAACGTGCAACGGTATATTTGTTTTCGGACGATCTGTGCTTGCGGGGCACATTTTAATTTTGCGGCCCTAGCTCGTCGTCTTTGGGGGTGGAGGTCTTGCTTGAACAGATCCTATATCGGGTACACTAAATTAATGCTGCGACAAAAAAAGCTAGTTTAAAGAACTGGAAGAGCTATCAAAAGATCCAAAAGAAAATAAGAGAATGGGAAAGTAGAAGATCGGAAAAACGGACTAGAAAAGTGACGAAAGCGAAGCCACGGGTGTTATTGTGGTCGCGAGTGCCCACCCTACCTACGGTCACCTTCCTGAGAGCATGGCCCTGGTAACCCCTTTGTCCCTTACAGCCGCGGAATCATCAGCATAAGCTCAAGTTAAAGTTAATTAACCGAACATTATCTCATCATAGATTCCGAGCGGCGTAAGGGAAGCATCGGCATTCATCCATCAGGGGGTACCTGTAAAACAAACGAATATTCGGACAAGTCTAGGAAACTCTACAAAATAATATAACAAAATAATACTTGGATAGAGAATTAATCAATCATTAAAGAGTTCTTGTATCTTTTCAAATTGCATTTTGTAAACATAAAGGTATGAAACTAAGTTATGTTTAAAAGTAACGTATATAGTGTATAGATTAGATATAGTAACTTCAATTCATTGTATGACGTACGAATAGAAGGTATTCAGATATTAAATTTCTTATCTAAAAATAGTTTATATTCGCTTAAACGAATAAGCGAGTTTTATTTCAGAGCAAACAAACTTGTTATTTCCATTAATATTCTTTGAACGTTGATACCTACTATAAGCTATTTATTTCAAAATTTCATTCTTCCTCAATCTCGGTAAACCTGTGATAAATTCCATTTTTTTGCCTTTTCAAGTTATTTAAATTATCATTTTTTCATGGATAGCTTTCTTCTTCTTTATTGCGTTATTTCACGCTATTTTTTTTATTAGATTTCCTATTAACGTGCTGCTCATGTTATGTTAAAATAAATATTCAAAAATAATATGCATGCACCGAAACCAAGAAAAGATTTTTTTAATGTTTATAAATGAACGAATTCACCGCGTTAAATTTTCAACGACGATAGATCGATCTTTCGGATCCTGGAATGTTGCTTCGTTGATGCGTATGATTTGCTGCTGGCAACTTATAATATTTCGTTTTTTAATAAACATAAGCTGAGCACCATTTCCTAACTTACTATCCCTTACTCTTTTTTTCATTATTATTATTTAATTGCAAAAATTTAGAAAAGATAGGTCCCACGTGTGCCTAGGTGGCTTTCTCCACGTGTGTAGTTAAATTTTCACTCGTAGGTTAGGTCAATTTCGACGAATAGGAGCACTTGGGCACTTTCAGCCAAAGCCACTCCTATGGCAATATTTTCAGAGCAGTGCTCCTACAAGCACGAGGTGTGGAGCGTGCTCCAATGGGCAGGAGCACGAGTACCGCCTCCAAAAAAGGGCGGCAAAGGTGCTCCTATGGACTTCCGCTGACGTGCTTGGCTGGGAAAAAGAGTGAGGGTTTAGAACCTTGCTAGTTTCGCTTGTGTTAAAGCCACGTTACATACCTTGCCTACTCTTAGGGTAAAGGAGAACAGTTTGCAGCGCCGATGCTGCTAGTTGTCTGCAGCTCTGCTGTAATGTTAACTAAACGGCCAACTCCTGTTCGAGCCGTAACCGAAAGGTATTCAAGAGGTTTTTTGTTTTCAGTTATTATTTCAGCCATTTTTTTAGAGAAAAACTAAATTTCTCACTTAAAGCTCAGCTTTTGATATTGTCCGATCTCGGAACCTTCTATCCGAAGACAGGCTTGCGATTCAAAAAGCACAACAAAAATTGTATTGCCTACTTTCCGGCACCATCCTTAAATAACTTTTATGCGCTTCAATATGCACGATCGTTACAATAGTTGTATTGTGAATACATACATATATATTTATCTATACATCGATAGAACAATTTATATTTAAATTGAAATATTACATTTTTGGCGCAAACAAACATAATTATATAACCAGTCGAACGCTACAGTCAGGTGCTGACTGTAGAAGCCCATGGATTATTATAGTATACCGTGTATCATTTATTTTCCGTTATTTATAATGAAAATTTTGCATTAATTGGATTATTATTAAGCATTTAATAATATGAACTTTATATTCTTATTATTCTATTCGAACGACACGCACAAATTTAATTGACAAACAGTAGTGGCGGCCGCAGAAGTTGTATAGTAGCTTAGTGGGGTGTATGCCGGTTCGAGTTCGAATCCTGCCGAGATCAATGTCGGATATATTTTCCATTTTTCTTTATTTTCTATTAAATAATTTAAAAGCTTAACAAACAATACCTTTTAAATTTTTTGGTACGCAACATATTTAATTAGAACACTTTTATAAACTTTGCCGAATGTTGCACAAATCTGACAGTTGCGTACATACGCCGAATACGGCAATTGATGTGTGTTAGAGCGGGACGCCAAAACATAAATGTGCAAATGCAGACATGCATGTATCGGCGTCCCGCTCTAACATTCGTAACTTATTGATTGTCTTAAATATTGCAAAAAAAAAACATGAGATTTAATTTTTTGAAAACTATTTTTATTGATATTTAATTAAATAACTGTAGTTTTCATTTAAGCTTATAAGAATAAAAAAATAACCAAAAAAAAGTAATAAAAATAAAAAGTTTCACCAGCCGGTCGCGCATGGCATTCGAACTCACGCACGCAGGACCGCACCGCTGTCCACCACTCTAACCACTAAGCCACCGCCTCATTTACTGATTGATCGGCAAAGTTGCATTCTGAGCTAATTATGTTACCATTCTATGCAAATAAAAAGTTTTGTAAAATGCTGTGTGTCCGACGATTCGAACTTCGGTATGATGCGTAAATTAGGTCTTAATATGGTCATAAGTATACGTTCAAATTGAGTTTAATTCGAATCATATCAGAGTTATTTTTACTCCGATTTCTATGAAATTTTCAGAAAACACCCGTGGCAAGGTATTTGTCATGTGAGATGTACAACTTTTGTTGTTGGGTGTATATTGTGTATATTAAATCGTTATTACTGATTTACAGAGGCGGGAAGGGGCGTGGCAAAATTTCAAAAAAACTTTGAGACACCCGGATATACACGAATGTTGTCACAAAATTTTATTACTCTAGCTCTTATAGTTGCTGAGATCCAGGCGTTCATACAGACGGACAGACGGAGATGACTCCTTCTGCCTGTTACGCACAAACTCGTTCCGACAAACACAGTAGACCATGAATTTTTTTAAAATCCATGGCCTAAAAAGCTATTAAAATTTCAGTAGACGAATACATTTCCGACCAATCAAATTGGAAAATCAGCCGATTTGATAAGCTGCAATCTGCTTTTCTAAAGCAGCGTACACGATTACACACGTTTTTCATGTTTATCCATACATGCACAAAAATCAAAAGTAACTTCAAGAGTGGGATGCTAAGGATCTTCAGGAAGAGAAAGTGGTTATGTCTTGTTTAGACTCACTCTAGATGGATCGGAGACAAAGCATAAGTCCAACGATCTGTTACTACTGTTTAAGATATGATTGACCTGTGACAAGGGATATTAAAGTCACCCAGGACTGAAAAGTTATCTCTGTCTGATAATAGATTAAATATTGTCTGTATTTGTTCTCTTGGGAACGTAGGAGGACAGATCCAGATGTGATGTGGTAGTAGCTGTTGTAGTTGTTCTTCTTGTTGTAGTTGTTGAACTAGGTTTTAGGTAAAAAACACTAGTGATTTTTTTTCTTTGGCGTTTATTTCTGCACGGCGTGTGCTTACATTCACTGCTTGCTTAATACTAAAGAGTACAATAGGGAGAGATCTTAACTATGCTTAACTAGGAACTGTGGCAGAGGGGAAAGCTTGCATTGAGTGAAAGCTTCGCTTAAACGGGAAGCTTGTGTTCGAAGCGTGAGCTTTAAATTAACCCATTGGATATCATTTCAATACGAACATCCCGCCGCCCTTGCATTGTATGCAATTTTAAAATTCATATTGACAATTCAGATGCATTCAATTCAGCTACTTAGTAGTAAAAACTAGGATTACTTTTAACATTATGAGCTACAAGTGCCCGACAAGGTCCAACCAAATACTGTGCGTAGCGCCACTGGCCCGCCAGCTCTGTTTGCATGGAAGCCTTCCCTAGCGATGTCGGAATATACATCTGCTCCTAGGACAATGGAAATGGTGGACGGCTTGTGGAAGTTGTCGTCAGCCAGAACGAGGCCTTCAAATCGCTCCCTGACAACTGGATTGACGACTGTGAGTGGTGTACGGATTCTCAGAGGATGCTCATGCTTCAAAATCGCATCCAATCGGAACCCATCAGAAGCTTTGGACCGGATGACTGCTGTACACGCCGCTTCCTGTCCAATATTCAGGCTTGGTAAGCGCATTGCAGACGCAAAGGATGCGTCGATCAATGACACTGGCGCACACGGGTCAATTAGTGCGCGCGTCTCGGCCTCAGTGTTTCCATTGTCGATCAGAATGATCGCTGTGGGTAGCAATTTGGGATTGCGGTGGTCCAGCAGCGTGGTCAGAGATGGCGATTGGATCTGGGTTGCCGATTGAATGGGAGTGGAGCGTCGACGGACTTTCTCATGGAAGTGAAGAAGAGTGTGATGGCTATGATGACAAATGCGACATTTGTCTCTACTTCTGCACGTCCCTTCCGAGTGTTCGTGAGCCAAACAATTGGCACAGTATTTGTTGATGAGGACAGCTCTCAGTCGTTTTTCGGCATTGAGCCGCAAAAACGATCTACATTTTCGCAGGGGGTGAATACCTCGGCAGACTCTGCATCGGAAGCAATTAGTTCCTCGACTGCGCTCGACACGATTGTTAAAGCGCGTAGACATGTTTTAGAATGAAGGATGAGTGATGGCTGTATGTAAGAAGATAAAACTGAAAGAAACAATAAAATAATTAGATGTGTTTGTATGAAATTTAATTTTCGTTTTTCGCAGTTGGATCATTGAAAGATGAAAGGAGCTCATCTTGGAGTGGAGGAAGTATTAATTTGGTGATGGGGCGTTTGATGACGCCTCTAGAAGTGAGAAGTTCTACAACTCGGACTCGATCATCCATCAGCTCCTGGATATGTTTGTTGAATGCGACCAAGACGCCATTCGTTAATAGGAAGGTTGTCTTCTTTAACAACAACTAAATCGTTTACTTCAAGGTTTTTCTTTGGACTTTGCCATTTATTACGCTTATGTAATTCCTTTAAATATTCGTGTTTCCAACGAACACAGAATTGTTGTTGGATTGCTTTGAGCCGTTGCCAGCGATTGATGATGGAAGATGACTTCTCGTTAATCTCAGGTTCGGCTATAGATAATAAAGGACCGCCAATGAGAAAATGGCCAGGAGTTATGGCTAATGGATCCGTTGGATCTTCAGACATCGATGAAATTGGTCTCGAATTAAGGCATGCTTCAATTTTGGATAGTAGGGTAGCAAATTCTTCGAAAGTATACTTAGCAAAAGAAGTAGATTTATAGAATAAGGCCTTAAAACTTTTGACTCCTGCTTCCCAAAGTCCTCCCATATGAGGAGCGCCTGGGGGTATAAAATGCCAAGTGAGAGGTTGATGGACAAATTTTGAAATTATATGATCCTTTGCAGCGTGGAGAAAGTCATCATTGAGAACTCTCGCAGCGCCAACAAAATTCTTTCCGTTGTCGGAATGTACTTGCAATGGACAGCCTCGTCTGGATACAAAGCGAGTAAAAGCTGCAAGAAACGCATCGGTGGTCAGATCAGTAGTTGGTTCCAAATGGATGGCCTTGGTACAAAAGCAGACGAATACGCAAACATATCCTTTGGAAATGCGGCATGCACGACCAATAATGCTTTTTATTTCATGGCCCAGCAAAATCAATACCTGTATAGGTAAACGGTCTGGAAAAAGTGGTCCGAAATTCCGAAGTTTTGGAATCCAATATTTGGACCTTATAAGTCGAACAAGGAGTTGATTCCCTCCGTGAAGTGCAATACGATGCGAGAAACGAACTAATAGCCTTGTAAGGTTGCTAGAATACGGTAGGAGAATTGGATGACGCTCATCATAGTTCAAATCTGATGACGAGTGAATTCGACCACATGCTCTAAGGATTCCGTTGCTGTCAATAAAGGGATTCAGATTGAGTAAATTTAAATTTTTTGGTACGCAACATATTTAATTAGAACACTTTTATAAACTTTGCCGAATGTTGCACAAATCTGACAGTTGCGTACATACGCCGAATACGGCAATTGATGTGTGTTAGAGCGGGACGCCAAAACATAAATGTGCAAATGCAGACATGCATGTATCGGCGTCCCGCTCTAACATTCGTAACTTATTGATTGTCTTAAATATTGCAAAAAAAAAACATGAGATTTAATTTTTGAAAACTATTTTTATTGATATTTAATTAAATAACTGTAGTTTTCATTTAAGCTTATAAGAATAAAAAAATAACCAAAAAAAAGTAATAAAAATAAAAAGTTTCACCAGCCGGTCGCGCATGGCATTCGAACTCACGCACGCAGGACCGCACCGCTGTCCACCACTCTAACCACTAAGCCACCGCCTCATTTATTGATTGATCGGCAAAGTTGCATTCTGAGCTAATTATGTTACCATTCTATGCAAATAAAAAGTTTTGTAAAATGCTGTGTGTCCGACGATTCGAACTTCGGTATAATGCGTAAATTAGGTCTTAATATGGGCATAAGTATACGTTCAAATTGAGTTTAATTCGGATCATATATCACTTATTTTTAGTCCGATTTCTATGAAATTTTCAGAAAACATCCGTGGCAAGGTATTTGTCATGTGAGATGTACAACTTTTGTTGTTGGGTGTATATTGTGTATATTAAACTGTAATTACTGATTTACAGAGGCGAGAAGGGGCGTGGCCAAATTTCAAAAAAACTTTGAGACACCCGGATATACACGAATGTTGTCACAAAATTTTATTGCTCTAGCTCTTATAGTTGCTGAGATCCAGGCGTTCATACAGACGGACAGACGGACGGACGGACAGACGGACAGACGGACAGACAGACAGACATCAATCGACTCGGCTATTGATACTGATTCAGAATATATATAGTTTATGGGGTCGGAGATGCCTCCTTCTGCCTGTTACGCACAAACTCGTTCCGACAAACACAGTAGACCATGAATTTTTTTAAAATCCATGGCCTAATTAGAAATAGCGCTATTAAATAAGATGACTACGATTTATAAAAATGATAAGGATTAGCAATACTGTCTAAATATTATGACGATCCGTCAGAAGGATGTCACTCAGGAATTTCTAGAATCCTGAAGGAAATAAAAAACTTTTATTACTGGTCACAAATGACAAAGGCAATAAATAAATATATTAATACATGTTTAAAATGCCAGCAAGCTAAAAGGTCGAAACACACAAAAACACCAAAGACTATAACTGACCATGACTATAACAGACATGGGAACATATAAAAATCAAATTATAAACGACCTTTGCAAATATATACTGCCCGTCAGCTGTTAGAGGCAGCAAGGGGAACTACATGTAACCTTAGTTTTGATTGGGTTACGTGCCTTTTGCTGTCGAAAGGCTCCTAGTACGGTCATGTCTCTGCTAGGGGTGCTGACCAATTGTAGTCGGACGAAGATTGTGAATCTATAAATTACCCCAATGCAAGACGGAAAAGCATACGCCAATAGGCGCGTGACCGGGGGCCCGGTCTTTAGTATGCGGACTCTGGATACGTGTCGCCCTCCAGTTTCACTTAGACTTCCCACGGTACGCGGGCTATATCATGGGCGACCTTTCCTACCCTCTTACTCGTGGGTTCAACTAATGAAACTTTTTAACAACCAAGAAAAGTCTGATGCGACTTTTAAAGCATCCACCCAGGGCGAAGCCTTCACAGCCTACCCCGACACCAGCACTACAACACTTCCTTAATGGAAGTGTCACGGGAAAGTTTAATTCTGCTATAGCAGAGTTAAACTCATTCTTAAGAACTCCGCCCCCAGAGTCTCCCCCTAATTCTGCCCTGACCCCATCCCCAACTCCAACCATTCTCCCACAGATTGGCGCCCATCCTCAAATCCCCGGCCATTGTGGTCTCGGCCTCCAAACCCACAACGGCCCGAACCAGGCCTGTGGTCGGCACCGAATGCCTCCTGGTCCGTCTAGGCCCACAGCCAGCGCCGGGCGCAACCCGCCTGAAAGGGCTCCTTCTGCTAACGGAGTCGCTAGCTGATCTCCCCCGGGTAGTTCTTCCAGGCTGCACTGAAGGAGGATGCTGAGGGTCATTAGAGTGCTCCACGCCAGAGAAGCGTCTGCCACCCTGTGCAGAGTCGTCTGTAAAGACGAAATCAACCTGGTTCTCGTCCAAGGGCCATGGTTGATCGGTGGCCACATTCGCGGACTATTATGCGGATCATGTAATGTTGATATATTACCATATGGGAAGGCCCCTCGCATTGCTATATAATAGTGAAAGACATTTCCCTTGAACCAATTTCATCCTCAGAAACCTGGTGGTAACGTCTATTGAGGTAGCCCCAGCTGAGGGTGTCCGGTAGGTGGTGATCTCCAGGCGACGTGGATGAAGTCCCCCCGCAGAAGTTCAACGGCTAGCGGAGTTCTGCCGCCTGCATAACAAGCCGCTAGTGATCGGCTGTGACGCCAATGCGCATCACACGATATGGGGCAGTAGCGACGTCAACAAACATGGTGAGTTCACCCTAGATTATATATTGTGTTGTCAATTAGATGTAGCGAATATAGTTTGCAAACCTACGTTTATTAAGGCCATAAGAAAGTGGTTCATGATCTCACACTAGTCAGCAACTCAATAGCGAGCTCGCTTGTCAGCTGACCGGTAACAGACGAAGCCACCTTGTCGGACCCTCAGCACATCAAGTTCGACCTTTGTGGTCAAGTCAAGATCCACCAGAACGCTTTCTGTCCCAAAAAGACAAAGAGTGCGCTTTGGAAAGCTCCGGCTACGTGCCTATCTCTGCTGCGCTAGATCGCAGATATATTGCCCGTCACATAGTCTGGTTGATTATCTATGATCAAACACCAGACAGTCTCCTCTACCCTGGAATTCACGACTGCCTTATTCTGGTCTCTAGTTGTTGACGAACTACTAATTTAACTCGCAGAACAGGGTTACACCGACGACGTGCTCTAGTAGTGAACGGAAACAACGCCAACACCGTGACAGAGTTGACGCAATCATCAATCAACAAAAGGCAATTATTGTTCCGTTCATAAAGCACTACTTCATTGACATTGGTCGATTGAACATCAGCGGCTCTCCTGTGGGACTTTCCAACGAGGGTAATTTTGATAAAAGACTAAACTGGAACTCCCACCTAAACAACACCCTATCAAAGGCAACTCATGCCATGTGGGCCTGCAGAAGATTCTTTGGTAGAATCTGGGCTCTCAAATTTTGCACCATTTGGTGGCTATTTGATATGATGGTGAGACCCATCGTTACCTATGCTACTATTGTGTGATGGCCAAAGGTTACCCACTTCACTGCCATCAACAAATGCAATATATAGGCTGGTCTGCCTTTCACTGGCGGTTGCACTTCGCACCTGCCCCACCGCAGCAATGGAATCCATCTTGAATCTGACTCCGCTGCACATCCAAATAAAAGAATTCTTTTCTATGACCCTTCTCAGAATGGAGCTCCAATCTGGGCTATCGAATCTGGTTGTAATAGACTAATAAAAGATATTCCTGGGCTAGAGATCTGCACTAGATCAAATTCTATGACCAAGGAACTCTTCTTTGGTGCAAAATTCAGAACCCTCACCCCGTACCGGTGGAACTGGGGCGCTGGCAACCCCATCAGTGACCCCCACGATATACATAAGTACACCGACCGGTCCTAGACTGATCAGGAGGTTGAAGCCTGGATATATGGTCCCAACTCAAAAACCTCGATTACTAAAGGCAAATCCGAGTTTCATGAGATGGAGATCAGAGGAGAGCATATATACACTCTCGCTTCCAGGGCAACGAGCTGGCGGATGAACTAGCAAGGGCGGGGTCATCGGCCCCCTTCATGGCCCCGAGCCCTTCTGTGGTGTGGAGTGGTCAACTACATAATCCCTTGTGAAAACCTGGGCAGAAAGGTTGACCGAACGCTATTCGTTCTTCCAACCAGGGATATGGAGCTCACCAATCTCTCAGTTTAGCGAAACACAAATCTGCTCTCTAAGAGGCAACTTTACCTCCTTTTTGGCCACCTTAGCGGCCACCACCTGGTAAACTATCACCTTACCAAACTGCGTTTGTCCTCGGATGCAGAGTGAATGCTTTGCAAAGAGGACGAAGAAACCACCAAACACATCCTGTGCGATTATCCAGCCTTGATAAAAAAGACCATGTTGGTCGCAGTGCCTAGTCTCCCTCTTTTAAATAATAATAATTATTAATAATTAAAATAATTGCAAATATATGAAAATAATAAACATTACTTCAACCGCACACCACCATCAGACATTTGGAACAATCGAACGAAGTCACAACAGATTCAACGAGTATGTTCGTTTTTAAAGATGTGTTGACAAAACTGATTGAGATGTATGGATACAATATATTGCTTATTGTTACAACACAACACCATCAGTTGTTCATGAATATTGTCCATATTTTAAGAAGATAGACAGAGTCGGTCCCGTTTATTACATGGATGACTGTTCAATAAAAGTTAAAATAAGATTCGAAATAGCTTATAAAAGAACTAGAGAGATGTTAGAAAATACAATGGCCAAAAGGAAACTAATATACGATATAATAATAAGAATCAAAAACAGATAGTACATAAAGATAGACTGAAACTTTTTAATTCCTAAAAATCTTTAAAGTGTGGCCACACGTTAAGGAATATATAAAATAAATTATTATTATTATTATTATTATTATAATTAAATTATATTTATAAAAAAGGTTTCAAAACATATAAACATTAAATTTAAAAAAATAAAAACAAAAAAATATATGTATATAACATACTATACTTATTAGAGCCGTGTATCAGTATACGAGCCCCAACCACAATTCGAACAGCATGTATTTTTTGCAGTGGCCAATGTTCAACACACGATATTTTTGCTATTTTTCAGATTACGTATGCCAATTTATTTTTTCTAAAAGAGAATTTTATTCCCATTACGATGATAAAAAAATGTTTTTGTATTTCCAACAACAACAAAAATATGAGTTCTTTATTCAAAACGTAGACTTAAGATATAAGAAAAAAACGACCACTATTAATTCGAACGCTGCGCAAGCATACCGTTATCTCAAAAAGAGCAGAGCAAAAGCAACCAATGTAACGGAATCACTATCTAGCAATAATCTACAAATTATAACACATTGCAGAATGCAAAAAAGTTTAAAATTACTACAGATCAGTCAAAGTTTAGCAACGATGGTACGTGGCAAGCCTATTTGCACCGAAATCAGAGTATTGATTAAGGATTGTTATAAGTCTGAAAAGATAATTACAGAAATAAGCAAACAATTTTATTTGTCTAAGTCGTCGGTGCATGGGGTGATACAATTGTCCAAGAAAACTGGGAACATTGAAGATAATATCGCAAAACAGAGGCCGAACATCAACAATAACACCCCGCGACAAAAGAGAACTGGCCAAAATTGTTATCTGATCATCGTCAATCATTGAGGAATTTGGCTTCAGAGTGATCGCAGAAAATTGGCAGAACTGTCAAGCGAAAATGGACGCGACTGCAGTTAAAAAAATATTGAATATGGATTCTATTAAGTATGTTTTGTTGTTATTTATATATCAAACCCAATAACTTGTCTGACTCGTAGGCCAAGAAAAAACCCTTGCTTATGCTTAATCAAAAAAAAAAAAACGTTTGCAATGGGTTCGTAAAAAGGATGTCTTGGACTCAAAGGCAATGTGACACCATCATATTTAGCGATGAAGCTAAATTCGATGTAAGTGCCGACAATACGAGAAAACGCGTCATCGGTACAAAGACAGAAGCATACCATAAAGACTGCCTTAAAAGTACAGTAAAGTTTCCTGCAAGCATTATGGTATGGGGATGTATGTCTGCCAAAGGATTAGGACAACTGAACTTTATTAAAGGAAAAATATATTAATATTTTGGAAGATAGTTTGCTGCCATCAATACCAAAACTGGCAGATTGTGGTGAATTCACCTTTCAGTAGGACGGAGCATCATCGCACACAGCCAAAACAACCAAAAATTGGCCGCAGTATAAACAAATAGAGGTTTTAGATTGGCCAACAAATAGTCCAGATCTGAGCCACATAGAAAATATTTGGTGGCTAATGAAAAGAAAGCTTCGAATGCCACAAAGGAATATTTCTAACCTCAAAGTTAAGTTTCAAGAGATATGGGCCTCGATTTCTCGAAAACATTGCGAAAACTGGCTAAAATGCCAAAACGTGTTAAATGTGTAATACAGGCCACAGATTACGTTACACAATTCAAATATTTATTTATTTGTTATATTAAGCAGCGTTCGAATTAATAGTGGTCGTTTTTTTCTTATCTCTTAAGTCTACGTTTTGTACTCATATTTTTGTTGTTGTTGGAAATACAAGAAACATTTTTTTATCATCTTAAAGGGAATAAAATTCTCTTTTAGAAAAAATAAATTGGCATACGTAATCTGTAGAAATAGCGAAAATATCGTGTGTTGAACATTGCCCACTGCAAAAAATACATGCTGTTCGAATTAATAGTGGTTGGGGCTCGTGTGTTTACGTTAGAAATATTCTATCAACGCAAACACACAACGGACGATTTATAATTAATTGATGCAAAGGAAATATTTAATGAAACTTTAGGTTTTCTTTTCAACTAATATTGAAGATATGCAATATTTTTAACTATTTCTAAACACGTTTTTACAACTGAATGTGTATTCTAATGTATTCACATCATAATCATCGTCTCAGAATTTAGCATCACTAACAAACTTTACCCCTGATTGCCATATAATATATTTGCCAACACGCAGCTACGTGTGTACATTTCGTTTCAATATTTGTTGTTTAAATTTGTTCAGAGCATTATCAGTATAATTTATCGTTTTTCTGATGGTATGTATATTCAAACATTCAAATTAAATGTCAAAATTATATTTGTTGAAAGAAGCTCATATTATATATATATATATATATATGTACATACATCTAGTCAAATAACGTTTCACACATGCATATGTACGTTCACTTATCCATTTATGTTAGTATACTGGACGGTATATTTATTTAAGTAAAGATTTTAAAGCGAAGTTTACAATCGTTTACAGAATGCAAATAACTTTATTGTCTCGGCAATAGAATATTACTGTCAAGACTGTCGTGTTTGATAAAGCAGATTCAAAAAATGCCAATGTCTTAAGACCTATGCCAATTATTGGTTTTGCATTCATTTGAATACCATATGTTCATGTTTGTATGTGAGTATATAAAGTGTGTCAAGACATTCTTCGCAAAACGTGACTTTAAAATTCATATATGTGCATATATTAATTATTAAATATTTTTTCTGTTGTAATTATATTGTTGTATTAAAATTTTTAATATTACGAAATAGGAAATATTTAGAATTTGTACAGATGAACCATTTATTATTATACACTATTTGTAAGTTACTTTTTGCAAAAGAATTACTTGACTAAAAATGTTTGGATGCGCACATAAACACGAAGAAAGACCTATGGTTACACGCGACGTTATACCCGATTAAGCTTTTTATATTTTTAAATTTTGTTTTCCACCTGCAAATTAAATTTAAAGAAAATCGGTTATGAGGGCACATATTTAACGTTTACCAAAGATTGTAATCAGCGTTTTTTTTTTTTTTTTGCAGCGATTAACTATAGCCATTCTAGACAACTTAATTTTCTCTACTATATTATTATTTAAGGAATTATGCATCAACAAAAGAAAAAAACGACGAAGCATAATTTTTGTAGTACCGTTGCTGACAGCTGATTATTCTCACTTATTCTGTTTAATTATTTACAGTTAAAATATTAACTTTATATTAATGTTGATGAACATTAGCTCATAATTGTTAAAGAAATAAATTGTAAAATTACGTTTGTAAAAGTTGAATGCATTTTTCCTATTGCAAAGAATAAGTTGACAGGTGAAAGAATTATCTGGCGGTTGCTTCAAGTTTCTTTTTTCATTGAATTTGGAAAATAATTAAATTTAAATGTATTTTGTTGTTGCCTTTTTTGTGTAAGCCGCCAGTCTGCATGTAACATTCTGTGACAGAAGTGTCCTACAAACCGATTCATTTGAAATGAAAACTGAGCCAGCAAGAAACTTCAGTGTTTAGAAAAAGTGGGCTGCAGGAAATAAATTTTTGAAAAACAATTATTTTTTTTATATACGAGGGTCGTTTGATAAGTCCGTGACTTTTTGAATAAAATATATTTTTTTTCGTCAAAGAAGCGTTTTATTTCTCAACATAATCTCCTTTAGCTCTATACATTTAGTCCAGCGTTTTTCCAATTTTTTTATTCCTTCCAAATAATAGGTTTTCTCAAGGCCCTCAAAATAGTCGTTTGTTTCTGTGATGACCTCTTCATTTGACCCGAATCTCTTACCGCCGAGCCATTTCTTCATGTTTGGAAACAAAAAATAGTCACAGGGGGCTAAATCTGGAGAATATGCTGGATGGGGTAGCAGTTCGTAGCCCAATTTATGAAATTTTGCCATGCTGACTACACGTGTGCACCCGTGCATTGTCCTGATGGAACAGCACTTTTTTTTCGCCAAATGCGGTCGTTTCTGCTTCAAATCAATATCGAATCTGTCCAAAAGCTCTGAATAATATTCGCCGGTGATCGTTTTACCCTTTTCAAGGTAATCGATGTGAATGATACCTTGTGCATCCCAAAAAACTGTGGCCATGACCTTGTTGGCCGACAGACCCACCTTGGCCTTCTTTGGTGCACGTTCACCCGGAGAAACCCACTGTCTTGATTGTTCTTTGGTCTCTGGTGTGGTGTGGTGGATCCATGTTTCGTCTACGGTAACGAAACGGCGCAAAAATTCGTTTGGATTGCGGTTGAACATCGCCAAACACTCCTTTGAAATGGTCACACGGTTGCGCTTATGGTCGTGTGTGAGCAATCGCGGCACCCATCGCGCGGAAAGCTTTTTCATGTCCAAATATTCATGTAAAATGTGATGTACCCGTTCAGTTGTCTATAAAACGCAAACCAAAAAACGCAGCTTTCTCAAAATTTTACAGTCGTTTGATAAGTCCGTGACTTTTTGTATTTGCCGCGCACCTGCTCTAAATACAACACTGCTCCTGTCAGCAGTTATCGATTAACAGCTGACTGTAAAATTTTGAGAAAGCTGCGTTTTTTGGTTTGCGTTTTATAGGCATTGAAAGCAGACGATCTCGTGAATTTTAACGAAAATGGAAAAAAGTGAATTTCGTGTCAGCATGGCAAAATTTCATAAATTGGGCTACGAACTGCTACCCCATCCAGCATATTCTCCAGATTTAGCCCCTGTGACTATTTTTTGTTTCCAAACATGAAGAAATGGCTCGGCGGTAAGAGATTCGGGTCATCACAGAAACAAACGACTATTTTGAGGGCCTTGAGAAAACCTATTATTTGGAAGGAATAAAAAAATTGGAAAAACGCTGGACTAAATGTATAGAGCTAAAAGGAGATTATGTTGAGAAATAAAACGCTTCTTTGACGAAAAAAATATATTTTATTCAAAAAGTCACGGACTTATCAAACGACCCTCGTAAAACGCCGCAGTCAAAAAATGTTTGAAAACGTGAATACGGGTTGGTTCTGATATCAAATGATCATTCACTGGCCGTCAAAAGTTTGGAATGGGCCCAAAAACATGCTATTCGGCATGATCCTACTTTTATCACTAATCGAATGAAGAAAACCTCAAAATATATTATTTCAAAAGTAAAATATATTTTGTAAAATCTGGGATATTAAGTTTCATAATTGTACTGTATATGATAAGCCTTATACCAATAATTATTTTCAGAACATGTCTGGTAGAGGAAATTTGTTATCTTTATTCCACAAAGGGAATGACGCTTCTGAGCCCTCTATTTCTAGTGGAGAAATAGGTAAAGACAGTGGACTGGATTTAGAACATTCTCTTTCAAGCGGAGAATACCGACGAATTGGTAGGAATGAAATTTCAAGAGACCTCACATCCGCATTTGAAAAAGTCAATGTTTCTATGGGTCGCGGTCGGGCAAATTTTTTACAGTGCTTTAAATGCAACTCTCAAAGTTCGGAAAATAATAAACAATCATTTTCATCTAACCAAATTGGTTTTGCAAACATAACCGACAAAAAAATTGTTAAAACATGTGAAACATATGATGAGCACATGACATCCGATAATAATCCTCAAAACATTTCTCGCAATGGACTATTTTGCCCAAATTTTACGCAAGGCATAAAAGGTAATAAATAATAATAAATATTTAAATTATAATATATTTATACCTAAGGTATTATGGGTTCCACTAAGACTAGACTTTCGAAATTTTATAAAACTACGCAGTTTTACTTTATACCAACTGTTCGAAGGCCAG
The DNA here is from genome assembly GCA_018904595.1 of Zaprionus indianus. Classification (NCBI taxonomy): domain Eukaryota; kingdom Metazoa; phylum Arthropoda; class Insecta; order Diptera; family Drosophilidae; genus Zaprionus; species Zaprionus indianus. The sequence continues at coordinate 27,055 of JAEIHA010001076.1, read as the reverse complement.
TAGTGGTGTGAAATTTCCAAATTAAATTATTATATTAATTATCCTTTATTTTGTCACCCTTCGACCATTGAAAATGGCTAATAAGTGCAAATGTATGTAACAGGCAAAAAGAAGGCCTTCTGTTAGAGTCGATTGTCTGTGTGTCTTTCCGTTTTGGATGAACTCGCCGATATCAGCTACAATAAAAATTCTAGACGTTAAAATTATACATATGTATGTAGATGAATGCTTTATATACAAATGTCCCGAATACTCCCACTGGATTGAATTAAAAACAAAAAAGTAATTGAAGCGAAAATATTCTTTGTAAAGCGCTGCTGGGTCAATGTCCATTTTTATTTTTTGTCTAACCTGGAACCATTTTAATGTTACTATCCCGAAATTGGTCGTGTTTTTATTGCTAAAATAAAACGTATTTTTGATAAAATATCAATAAAAATGTTCTCTAATTCGACGCACAACCACAAATTTTATACACAATTCATTCGATTTTCAATCATAATAAGGAACACTTTCGGGGAAATTATTTATTAGAAATGTTGGGTTATACTGCCCTGTTTTGATTAGGCAAATTTTCAACGTATAAAAACTATAAGAAAATATCGAAAGAGCATGACAAATTATCAAGCTATGAAATGTTAGAATTAGACCTTTCGTCTGTTGTAAACAAACAAGGTTTTACTTACTTTGTGGAAATTTATGCAGCAGGCATTAGTATATCCACTGATGAAAAAAAAAACAAAATTTGAACCTGGGCGAAATACAAAATGTTTTGTTCTGTATAAATACTATATGTTGTTGTTATGAGTCAAGTTTTGGGTCGATTTGACTTTTGATATGTTGGGAATGTTTTTTTGGGAGTTCATGCTGTATAATGACCCCAAAAATACTGGTAAGTTTTATTTTTTCTAAAAGAGAATTTTATTCCCATTACGATGATAAAAAAATGTTTTTTGTATTTCCAACAACAACAAAAATATGAGTTCTTTATTCAAAACGTAGACTTAAGATATAAGAAAAAAACGACCACTATTAATTCGAACGCTGCGCAAGCATACCGTTATCTCAAAAAAGAGCAGAGCAAAAGCAACCAATGTAACGGAATCACTATCTAGCAATAATCTACAAATTATAACACATTGCAGAATGCAAAAAAAGTTTAAAATTACTACAGATCAGTCAAAGTTTAGCAACGATGGTACGTGGCAAGCCTATTTGCACCGAAATCAGAGTATTGATTAAGGATTGTTATAAGTCTGAAAAGATAATTACAGAAATAAGCAAACAATTTTATTTGTCTAAGTCGTCGGTGCATGGGGTGATACAATTGTCCAAGAAAACTGGGAACATTGAAGATAATATCGCAAAACAGAGGCCGAACATCAACAATAACACCCCGCGACAAAAGAGAACTGGCCAAAATTGTTATCTGATCATCGTCAATCATTGAGGAATTTGGCTTCAGAGTGATCGCAGAAAATTGGCAGAACTGTCAAGCGAAAATGGACGCGACTGCAGTTAAAAAATATTGAATATGGATTCTATTAAGTATGTTTTGTTGTTATTTATATATCAAACCCAATAACTTGTCTGACTCGTAGGCCAAGAAAAAACCCTTGCTTATGCTTAATCAAAAAAAAAAACGTTTGCAATGGGTTCGTAAAAGGATGTCTTGGACTCAAAGGCAATGTGACACCATCATATTTAGCGATGAAGCTAAATTCGATGTAAGTGCCGACAATACGAGAAAACGCGTCATCGGTACAAAGACAGAAGCATACCATAAAGACTGCCTTAAAAGTACAGTAAAGTTTCCTGCAAGCATTATGGTATGGGGATGTATGTCTGCCAAAGGATTAGGACAACTGAACTTTATTAAAGGAAAAATATATTAATATTTTGGAAGATAGTTTGCTGCCATCAATACCAAAACTGGCAGATTGTGGTGAATTCACCTTTCAGTAGGACGGAGCATCATCGCACACAGCCAAAACAACCAAAAATTGGCCGCAGTATAAACAAATAGAGGTTTTAGATTGGCCAACAAATAGTCCAGATCTGAGCCACATAGAAAATATTTGGTGGCTAATGAAAAGAAAGCTTCGAATGCCACAAAGGAATATTTCTAACCTCAAAGTTAAGTTTCAAGAGATATGGGCCTCGATTTCTCGAAAACATTGCGAAAACTGGCTAAAATGCCAAAACGTGTTAAATGTGTAATACAGGCCACAGATTACGTTACACAATTCAAATATTTATTTATTTGTTATATTAAGCAGCGTTCGAATTAATAGTGGTCGTTTTTTTCTTATCTCTTAAGTCTACGTTTTGTACTCATATTTTTGTTGTTGTTGGAAATACAAGAAACATTTTTTTATCATCTTAAAGGGAATAAAATTCTCTTTTAGAAAAAATAAATTGGCATACGTAATCTGTAGAAATAGCGAAAATATCGTGTGTTGAACATTGCCCACTGCAAAAAATACATGCTGTTCGAATTAATAGTGGTTGGGGCTCGTGTGTTTACGTTAGAAATATTCTATCAACGCAAACACACAACGGACGATTTATAATTAATTGATGCAAAGGAAATATTTAATGAAACTTTAGGTTTTCTTTTCAACTAATATTGAAGATATGCAATATTTTTAACTATTTCTAAACACGTTTTTACAACTGAATGTGTATTCTAATGTATTCACATCATAATCATCGTCTCAGAATTTAGCATCACTAACAAACTTTACCCCTGATTGCCATATAATATATTTGCCAACACGCAGCTACGTGTGTACATTTCGTTTCAATATTTGTTGTTTAAATTTGTTCAGAGCATTATCAGTATAATTTATCGTTTTTCTGATGGTATGTATATTCAAACATTCAAATTAAATGTCAAAATTATATTTGTTGAAAGAAGCTCATATTATATATATATATATATATATGTACATACATCTAGTCAAATAACGTTTCACATGCATATGTACGTTCACTTATCCATTTATGTTAGTATACTGGACGGTATATTTATTTAAGTAAAGATTTTAAAGCGAAGTTTACAATCGTTTACAGAATGCAAATAACTTTATTGTCTCGGCAATAGAATATTACTGTCAAGACTGTCGTGTTTGATAAAGCAGATTCAAAAAATGCCAATGTCTTAAGACCTATGCCAATTATTGGTTTTGCATTCATTTGAATACCATATGTTCATGTTTGTATGTGAGTATATAAAGTGTGTCAAGACATTCTTCGCAAAACGTGACTTTAAAATTCATATATGTGCATATATTAATTATTAAATATTTTTTCTGTTGTAATTATATTGTTGTATTAAAATTTTTAATATTACGAAATAGGAAATATTTAGAATTTGTACAGATGAACCATTTATTATTATACACTATTTGTAAGTTACTTTTTGCAAAGAATTACTTGACTAAAAATGTTTGGATGCGCACATAAACACGAAGAAAGACCTATGGTTACACGCGACGTTATACCCGATTAAGCTTTTTATATTTTTAAATTTTGTTTTCCACCTGCAAATTAAATTTAAAGAAAATCGGTTATGAGGGCACATATTTAACGTTTACCAAAGATTGTAATCAGCGTTTTTTTTTTTTTGCAGCGATTAACTATAGCCATTCTAGACAACTTAATTTTCTCTACTATATTATTATTTAAGGAATTATGCATCAACAAAAGAAAAAAACGACGAAGCATAATTTTTGTAGTACCGTTGCTGACAGCTGATTATTCTCACTTATTCTGTTTAATTATTTACAGTTAAAATATTAACTTTATATTAATGTTGATGAACATTAGCTCATAATTGTTAAAGAAATAAATTGTAAAATTACGTTTGTAAAAGTTGAATGCATTTTTCCTATTGCAAAGAATAAGTTGACAGGTAAAAGAATTATCTGGCGGTTGCTTCAAGTTTCTTTTTTCATTGAATTTGGAAAATAATTAAATTTAAATGTATTTTGTTGTTGCCTTTTTGTGTAAGCCGCCAGTCTGCATGTAACATTCTGTGACAGAAGTGTCCTACAAACCGATTCATTTGAAATGAAAACTGAGCCAGCAAGAAACTTCAGTGTTTAGAAAAAGTGGGCTGCAGGAAATAAATTTTTTGAAAAACAATTATTTTTTTATATACGAGGGTCGTTTGATAAGTCCGTGACTTTTTGAATAAAATATATTTTTTTCGTCAAAGAAGCGTTTTATTTCTCAACATAATCTCCCTTTTAGCTCTATACATTTAGTCCAGCGTTTTTCCAATTTTTTTATTCCTTCCAAATAATAGGTTTTCTCAAGGCCCTCAAAATAGTCGTTTGTTTCTGTGATGACCTCTTCATTTGACCCGAATCTCTTACCGCCGAGCCATTTCTTCATGTTTGGAAACAAAAAATAGTCACAGGGGGCTAAATCTGGAGAATATGCTGGATGGGGTAGCAGTTCGTAGCCCAATTTATGAAATTTTGCCATGCTGACTACACGTGTGCACCCGTGCATTGTCCTGATGGAACAGCACTTTTTTTCGCCAAATGCGGTCGTTTCTGCTTCAAATCAATATCGAATCTGTCCAAAAGCTCTGAATAATATTCGCCGGTGATCGTTTTACCCTTTTCAAGGTAATCGATGTGAATGATACCTTGTGCATCCCAAAAAACTGTGGCCATGACCTTGTTGGCCGACAGACCCACCTTGGCCTTCTTTGGTGCACGTTCACCCGGAGAAACCCACTGTCTTGATTGTTCTTTGGTCTCTGGTGTGGTGTGGTGGATCCATGTTTCGTCTACGGTAACGAAACGGCGCAAAAATTCGTTTGGATTGCGGTTGAACATCGCCAAACACTCCTTTGAAATGGTCACACGGTTGCGCTTATGGTCGTGTGTGAGCAATCGCGGCACCCATCGCGCGGAAAGCTTTTTCATGTCCAAATATTCATGTAAAATGTGATGTACCCGTTCAGTTGTCTATAAAACGCAAACCAAAAAACGCAGCTTTCTCAAAATTTTACAGTCAGCTGTTAATCGATAACTGCTGACAGGAGCAGTGTTGTATTTAGAGCAGGTGCGCGGCAAATACAAAAAGTCACGGACTTATCAAACGACCCTCGTATATCAAGACTTAAAGTAAAAGAATTATTTGGCGGTCGCTTCTAGTTTTTTTAATTGAATTGTAAAAATAATAAAATTTACATGTATATTTTTGTTGGCTAGTTCTGAGTAAAACTTCATAATGATGCATGCAGTGTCCTACAACCGATTTATATTAAACAAAATGTTTTCCATACACAATATTTTATTTTATGAGTTGCATAGTGGGTGAAAAGAGTGGGAGCATGCAACGAGAACTCGTTGGTCTCCGCAGAATGGCGTCAACGAAGATGTTAAATAGCTCAATATTCTTTCAGAATATGTCATGTGTGAAGCAAAGAAAGTTTTTTAGTTCGGGAATACGAGGGTCGTTTGATAAGTCCGTGACTTTTTGTATTTGCCGCGCACCTGCTCTAAATACAACACTGCTCCTGTCAGCAGTTATCGATTAACAGCTGACTGTAAAATTTTGAGAAAGCTGCGTTTTTGGTTTGCGTTTTATAGGCATTGAAAGCAGACGATCTCGTGAATTTTAACGAAAATGGAAAAAGTGAATTTCGTGTCAGCATGGCAAAATTTCATAAATTGGGCTACGAACTGCTACCCCATCCAGCATATTCTCCAGATTTAGCCCCCTGTCCCTATTTTTTGTTTCCCAACATGAAGAAATGGCTCGGCGGTAAGAGATTCGGGTCATCACAGAAACAAACGACTATTTTGAGGGCCTTGAGAAAACCTATTATTTGGAAGGAATAAAAAAAATTGGAAAAACGCTGGACTAAATGTATAGAGCTAAAAGGAGATTATGTTGAGAAATAAAACGCTTCTTTGACGAAAAAAATATATTTTATTCAAAAAGTCACGGACTTATCAAACGACCCTCGTAAAACGCCGCAGTCAAAAAATGTTTGAAAACGTGAATACGGGTTGGTTCTGATATCAAATGATCATTCACTGGCCGTCAAAAAGTTTGGAATGGGCCCAAAAACATGCTATTCGGCATGATCCTACTTTTATCACTAATCGAATGAAGAAAACCTCAAAATATATTATTTCAAAAGTAAAATATATTTTGTAAAATCTGGGATATTAAGTTTCATAATTGTACTGTATATGATAAGCCTTATACCAATAATTATTTTCAGAACATGTCTGGTAGAGGAAATTTGTTATCTTTATTCCACAAAGGGAATGACGCTTCTGAGCCCTCTATTTCTAGTGGAGAAATAGGTAAAGACAGTGGACTGGATTTAGAACATTCTCTTTCAAGCGGAGAATACCGACGAATTGGTAGGAATGAAATTTCAAGAGACCTCACATCCGCATTTGAAAAAGTCAATGTTTCTATGGGTCGCGGTCGGGCAAATTTTTTACAGTGCTTTAAATGCAACTCTCAAAGTTCGGAAAATAATAAACAATCATTTTCATCTAACCAAATTGGTTTTGCAAACATAACCGACAAAAAAATTGTTAAAACATGTGAAACATATGATGAGCACATGACATCCGATAATAATCCTCAAAACATTTCTCGCAATGGACTATTTTGCCCAAATTTTACGCAAGGCATAAAAGGTAATAAATAATAATAAATATTTAAATTATAATATATTTATACCTAAGGTATTATGGGTTCCACTAAGACTAGACTTTCGAAATTTTATAAAACTACGCAGTTTTACTTTATACCAACTGTTCGAAGGCCAGTAGTGGTGTGAAATTTCCAAATTAAATTATTATATTAATTATCCTTTATTTTGTCACCCTTCGACCATTGAAAATGGCTAATAAGTGCAAATGTATGTAACAGGCAAAAGAAGGCCTTCTGTTAGAGTCGATTGTCTGTGTGTCTTTCCGTTTTGGATGAACTCGCCGATATCAGCTACAATAAAAATTCTAGACGTTAAAATTATACATATGTATGTAGATGAATGCTTTATATACAAATGTCCCGAATACTCCCACTGGATTGAATTAAAAACAAAAAAGTAATTGAAGCGAAAATATTCTTTGTAAAGCGCTGCTGGGTCAATGTCCATTTTTATTTTTTGTCTAACCTGGAACCATTTTAATGTTACTATCCCGAAATTGGTCGTGTTTTTATTGCTAAAATAAAACGTATTTTTGATAAAATATCAATAAAAATGTTCTCTAATTCGACGCACAACCACAAATTTTATACACAATTCATTCGATTTTCAATCATAATAAGGAACACTTTCGGGAAATTATTTATTAGAAATGTTGGGTTATACTGCCCTGTTTTGATTAGGCAAATTTTCAACGTATAAAAACTATAAGAAAATATCGAAAGAGCATGACAAATTATCAAGCTATGAAATGTTAGAATTAGACCTTTCGTCTGTTGTAAACAAACAAGGTTTTACTTACTTTGTGGAAATTTATGCAGCAGGCATTAGTATATCCACTGATGAAAAAAAAAAAACAAAATTTGAACCTGGGCGAAATACAAAATGTTTTGTTCTGTATAAATACTATATGTTGTTGTTATGAGTCAAGTTTTGGGTCGATTTGACTTTTGATATGTTGGGAATGTTTTTTTGGGAGTTCATGCTGTATAATGACCCCAAAAAATACTGGTAAGTTTTGGAAAAAAATTAGGCGCCTTTTGTTATTAAATTAAATTAAGCGCCTTTTGTTATTAAAATTAGGCGCCTTTTGTTATTTATTTTCAAATTCATTTTCGATCTACAATGCACTAGTGACAAAGCTTTTCACAACTTTGGAAACAGCCGAAAAAGACCACTCAAAAGTCGCGCGGTGGGTAATGCGAGCTACCAACTTTGGTACGAATTGTGTATATAAATATACAATAATTGAATTTTTAAAGTCGATTTGTAAGCGGCGAAGAAAAGATACAACTTTCCTACTCTCTATATACTAAGCTGATTGAAATATCTACGTATCCTCGAATTTTCAATTTAGTCAGCCAAGAAAAACAGAAGTTGTTCAAGAAGCATTAACACAAAGTGCTTGTGTCAGCTAATAACGGAGGTAGCCGAACGCGATGTGCGAGCGCCATCAGTCGAGAATAATTTTGAGGCGTGCACATGTACGTACGAATTTAACAAAGCTATAACGGGACATAGCCCGTAAGGTAGCCGACTGTCGCGTGCCTCCCGACTGTTGCTCTCGTTTGTTCTACAAGTGTCGTCTGACCTTTGAACTTTGTAACACATACTTAATGTAAAATTCGCATATATAAGTACAGTAATCAGCCTTCTATGTGATGCCAAAATGCATATAGTGTTTGTACGTAATCTAACATTTAGTTTTTCGTTCAGGTGCAATTGTCGTTTCTATTGTTGTTTCACACATATTTACGTAATCATACAGACGTATGCATTTGAATACTTACGTTACGTTATTTCTATAAAAGAATAGAGGGTTTCGTACAACTAAGTACTTTTACGTTTTAACCTAGGTCGAAGGGTATCACATTGACGAGTGCTGCTCGACCTAGTGTTCTGCTTTTTGTTTGTTTCGCCTGAGGTCTACCCATTTTTCCGTATATTCATCTAACCTTTTTTATGAGCGGTAGCTGGCTACATTAGTCGCGATGCGGCGTTTTAGTTGTTGTGCACTTGTGAGCTTGTATGGTGTTGAGAATTATAAGTTCTTCCAATATTTGAGTTGATATAACAAAAAAACTAGCTTCAACTTCCAGAAATCAGTCTGATTTTTATATAATAATTGTTTATTCAATGATGAGAGTTATTATAGTTTTTAAAGAATACATAAATAGTGTCAAACATTATAAAGTATATAGCTTGTATAAAAACAATCGAAGGAGATTGAAGCCAATACCTGCAACGGTAAAAAACCTTCGGCACTCCGAATGTATTCTTTTTTCTAGTAATGAAGTTAAATATTTATAATGTTCTCTTAATTTAGGCACACCGGTCAACTTGGTTTGTAATTTTATAAAACTTAAAATTGAACAACACAAAGGAGTTTACATGTACGAAGTGAGTTTTAATCCTCCAATTGATTCTTCTCATCTGAGAGTCAAATATTTGAATGAACATAAAGAACGAATTGGAGGAACTAAAATTTTTTGATGGTTCCACTTTGTATTTACCAATTTCGCTACAAGATAATTTGACTACACTTTTTCTAAAAGTGTAGAAGGTACTGAGATAGAAATCAGACTACTATTTAAAAAAAAGAATCCTTAAAAGATTGTCTACAATTGTACAATGTTTTATTTGATCGTGTTATGAAAACCTTAAATTTTATCAAATTTAATCGAAAACATTTTGATCCTTCACAACCAAAAGTTATTCCCATGGCAAAGTTAGAAGTGTGGCCAGGGTTCGTAACAGCTGTGGACGTATATGATGGAGGACTTATGTTGTGCTGTGATGTATCGCATCGTTTGCTTTGTCAAAAAACAGTTCTAGATATGCTGATTGAAATCTACCAACGCGACAAAACTGCTTACCAAGACAAAGCAAAAAAATTATTTATTGGAAATATTGTCTTGACACGATATAATAATCGTACATATAAAATCGATGATATATGTTTTTCGCAGAACCCCCACTCCAAGTTTGAGTACAGAACTGGTTCATGCAGTTATCTTGAATATTATAAAAGTCACCACAATATTAATATACGAGATGACAGACAACCATTACTTATAAGTATAAAGCACTCTAAAAGAAATGATTCTTCAAATTCAGACAATATACGTTTTTGCCTTATACCGGAGCTTTGTTTCCTAACAGGCCTTCACGACGAGGTTCGTTCTGATAAAAAACTAATGCGGGAGATTTCTAGTTGCAGCAGTGTTTCGCCAAATCAACGTATGTTAGCCCTTAATAATTTTATCAAAAGTGTATCAGAAAATAACGAAGCGAATGGAATATTGGAAAAATGGGGTTATCTCTCGTAAAAAAATGTTCAAAGTTTTGTGGGTCGTAAAATTGACTCGGAAAAAATCTACTTTGCAAAGAAATCTGTTACTGCCGGGTTAATGACAGAATTTTCCAAAGAAGTTTCAAACAATATTATTTTGGAAGTCGTAAATTTAAGAAAATGGATATTGATACATCATAAAAATGACTTACGATCCGCAACAACATTGGTTAATAACATGGAAAGATGTTGTGAAAGTTTTGGAATGAAAATCTGTAAACCAAAAATAGTGTCGTTGGAAGTAGATCGCGTGGACACCTATGTTGATGCCCTACGCCGCAATCTAAGTACGGAAACTCAAATAGCTGTTTGCATATGCCCGAGCAGTCGGGATGACAGATACTGTGCTATAAAAAAATATGCTGCTCAGAGGCACCAGTAGCGTCACAGGTAATTCGAATTTCAAACTTAATTGACTTTTATTTTTCAGATTAGATATTTAGAATATTATTTATTAATAGATATTTGTGTATGCTTATTACCCATCGGGTTGAAGGGTAGCTTTGTGTTAACCAAGAATGTGGGTGTAAATATTCCTATGGCAGCTATGTGTTATAGTGGTCCGATTTTGATAAAATTTTAAATCTAGCGAAACTGGCGGCATCAGATGGTGAGGCTAAGTACTTATTGGACTACCCTCGTATGTATATAAATATAATATAATATATATAAATATATATGTAAATTCGGAGATGTCTCCTAAGGTGCGTTATCAACTTCTGCTCAAAATTAATATATTGTGCAATGGTGTAAAAAAATTAATCATCCTTTCTTGATTTACCATATTTATTGGAACACTGTTGGCCGGGGCTGTTAGGTTAGTCTTTTTCGGACAGATCTGTCCTCTTATTTTTAGTCTAGCTTGAAAAGTCACCAAATATTAATTTCTGAAAATCTGTCCTATTTTATAATTATATTCCAAAATTCGAAGTAATTTGTATTATCCAAACAAATATTTTTAAAAAATTAGTTCATACTGCCATATTTCAATATGCAAAATGTAATTAACCATTAAAACATTATTTTTAAACAACGACATTACATAAACTTAATTATTTTATTATTTTTACCTTTATTGTTTTAAATCGAAACCCAATGACCTCTTCTGCCTGTCAGTTTTTTTTTTTTATGTTTTTTTTGTAAGAAGTGGCTGGTAGTTTTTAAAGACAGATAAAAAATAATTTGTTTATTTGCGGGTTCGATTTGAGTGGCACTCAACATTTAAAATAAACTTGATCTGAATACATGAACCTTCATGCCAAATTTGGTGAATCTTGCTTTTATGATAGCTACGGTCATTGGGTTTGGTTAGAACATTCAAAACTTTCTAAGTTCACATACAAATGTACATGCTTTTGAAATTATTGTCGACAGATAGAGGTCACGTTTGGCTGTCTTTCATATTGACTCACACGAAAACTTGGTGATATGCTCATACATTCTAAAAAAGCTTTTTGTATTTAATGTTCGATCGCATTAAAATAAACATGATTTACGCATAGCCGTGTAGTCTTGTCCATTTTTTGTGTCCCTAGCTGCTATAATAGCTGAGGTATGCTTGTCTTACAGACGAACATGGCTCAACATAATCGTTCAGTAATCCAGTAAGAACTTTGTGGAGTCTGACACACCTCTTTCTGCTTAGTAAATACATTTGCATAAAGTTTGTATACCCTTTTTTGTCCATTTTGTATGGTAGAAGGGTATAAAACGAATTTCTTTTAGTAGAAATAGTTTAATGCAGGTGTATCTTTAGTTTTATTCGCATCTTTCTCTTTATTGGTTTTTTTGTTTAATATAATAATTTTAATGTACTTTTCAGGTTATTAATTCAAAGACGTTATCTAATGAGACAAAAAATCGCGCGATTGTCCAAAAAATTGTATTACAAATGAACTGTAAAATGGGTGGAGCTTTGTGGTCGGTGAAAATTCCATTCAAAAATGTAATGATTTGCGGAATAGATACGTATCATGATCCAAGTAAAAAGCAAAGCTCTGTATCGGGTATGTTTCGTTGTTGTATTAACAATATACAATAATAGTGCGAAAAATTAAAAAAAAAATTTAATTTGCATTGCTTTATTTTACAGCACTAGTGGCCTCACTAGATTCGTCATATACCCGCTGGTATAGTAAATCGGTTATACAATCTACAAGAGAAGAGCTTGTTAATGGACTTACTTCATCTTTTGAATTTGCTTTACAGTGTTATAAGAAGCGCAATGGGATTCTTCCGGAAAGTGTTATTATTTACAGGTAATTTTAATGATTTTAAACTAGTTTCTCTTTATTAATTTACATACGATATATATGATGTGACCATTAGTCATAAGTTTTATAGATCATACTTGTTTTTGATGACCATAAGATCATAAGCGACTATAACAAACGTTTTGCAGCACACCTGTTGCGACCTTAATATAACTATGAAAGGAGCTAATTGTTAGACGGCTTTCGCACAAGACGAGAAAAACTCCCAAATTCGATTTGGTTTTGAGGATATTTTGATCAAAATAATAAACACACCTGGTCGAAAAACTAGATTGTACATTATGTCAAATGCATATGATGTCCATTGTTGGGCTCTATTTGAGATATCTTGCTGTAATTACAACGACCACGTTTTTAAGCTGGTAAAAATAATGAGAACGAGCCACAATCTCCCAAATATTCAGTGTTTTTTCTTCGGCTAAGTTTAGCTAATACCAATTTCGTGAAAATATTTTATTGAACTCAGTTATTTTATAAAGAATGGGTCGCAAAGGTGACTGCTCAGCTGTAGAGCAAAATCTTGTTAATTTTCTTTTTTTTTTGGTTGAATTCTCTTTATAAATACTCCCTACAAGTTCTCTATCAGATTTTTAGTCCGATTATGGATCAGATTGCTTCAATTTACAAGGTCAATCGATTTTGAAGCCCTAACCTTTAAAAGCACGTGTGTAAAATTCTCAGCTGTCGGTTCACTAGTGTGTGAGTAGTAGAATTTTTCGTGAAGTTCTTTTATTGTGAAAAAAAATGGATAAAAAGAATTTCGCGTCTTCATAAAATGCTGCTATTTGAGGAGAAAAAACAAAGTTGATGAAAAAACTTGGGTATATAATAGGTTTCCGGACACTGCCCTAGGAAAATTAACTATCAAGGATTGGTATACAAACGTATGGACGCCCAAAAGAGGTTGTTACCGACGAAAACATAAAAAGTCCACAAAAAGGGGGTGCCGCGCGAGCTTAGTTTTGACCAAAAACAACGATGACTTGATGATACGGAGCAGTGTTTGAAGATGTAAGCGTAAGAGAGTTTTTTCGTCGATATATGACAACGGATGAAACATGGCTCCATTATTTCACACTAGTTCAATCGACAATTAACCGAGTGGACTGTACACTGAACCCGCTCCAAAGCAAACAAAAACGTAACGGTCGGCTGGCAATATTATGGCGTGTGTATTTTGGGATGCGCGTGGAATATTTTTTATTGATTATCTTGAAAAGCAAGGAACATCAACAGTAACTATAACATAGAGTTATTACCGTTTGAAGGACGAAATCAACCAAAAACGGACGAATTTGTCGAAAAAAGAAAGTGTTAATGCACCAAGAAAATGTACCGAGTCACAAGTCAGTGAAAACGATGGCGAAAATCCATTAATTGGACTTCGAATTGCTTCCGCATCCACCGTATTTTCCAGATCTTGCCCCATAATGACTATTTCTTGTTCTCAGATCTCAAAACAATGCTCGCCGGGAAGAAATTTTCTTAGAATGAAGAGGTGATCGCCGAAACTGTAGTTTAATTTGAAGCAAAGGAAAATCGTACTACAAAAATGATATCGAAAAGTTGGAGGATCGATATACTCAGTGTATTACCCTTGAAGGGACCGTTGAATAAAAAAACCTATTTTGCAAAAAAAAAAAACGAACTGTCATGTCAATGACTTTCGAAGGAACTGAAGAAAAACTTGCAGCCAATGTCCAGTCGAACATTTGGAGGGAGATATGTTGATTGAGAAGGATTTACAGCCATGTAGCCCCTTTATATTGGGTTGCCCAAAAAGTAATTGCGATTTTTCATATAGTCGGCGTTGACAAATTTTTTCAACGGCTTGTGACTCTGTAATTGTATTCTTTCTTCTGCCAGTTATCAGATGTTACTTTTAGCTTGCTTTAGAAAAAAAGTGCGCGAAATTTTGTTTGCATTTGTTTGGCGGCATTATATGAACATGTACATATGTGTAAAGAATTACTTGACAAACTGTATATGTATTCAAATATTTTATAAACCCAAATGTAAAAAATTAAATTAGAAGACGCTGTCCTTTTCCAATACTACATTATATGACTTTTAATGTTAAAAACCTCTTTAATGAAATTAAATACAAATTTGTTATGATATACAGTGTTGGAAAAAAGTATAGTTATCAGCCTTCTATCTGATGCCAATTTCATGCATAGTACATCTTTTACTGTGAACGCTCTGTCAGATGAACTAAAAAATATTTATTTCTGTGACCTTTATAGAGGGTATTATTTTTCTAATTATACCCCCTACCGTTAGGGTAAAAGGGTATAATAACTTAGTGACAACCAAAAATTTGTGAAACAGGCAGAAAAAGACGTGACAGACCTATATATGTTATGTAAATTAAAATACGTCGCTGCCGCCTGTGCTGTCGCCGCTGCACTATAGGCAAAAAGTCCGACATTTTTGCATAAGGCCAAATTTATAGCTAGAGCATTAAAATTTTACACATACATGTGAAATATCAATATACAATTTTGTTTTCTTTTTATTTCTCAATCAATCCACACCTGAGAAATATTTTGAGGGAGTTCTATTTAAAGTGGTCTGCAAATCATTTTGACTAATTTACGTTTTGAATATGGAGGGAAAATGTTGCAGCCATGATCTTTATTAAGAGGTTGTATATTGATGTACTGCTGTTTGGTTAGTCCATTTTCCAATAAGAATGCTTCTTTAAGGGTAAATGGAATAATCAACGGAAATTTTGGACTCCTGTCGTGTTCGCTATCTGATCTTCTCTAATTTGATTAAACGTACTAAATAAATCGTTTTTTAGACTTTGTCGAAAAAAGAAGCAGCATGTAACAAGTGCTGCGTTGAATAATCTTTATGGGCTGCAAGATCACTTGACAATTTATGCTTCAAACGCATTCGAGCCTGGGTATAACTTAGTTTCGGCCTTCCCATTTTAGAGGGTTAATCCAAGGTTATAATAATTGCCTGCGAGAGCCACCTTGAAAGAGTAACTTTAAACCTTGACATCATTCGGTTGCATTTAGGCAAGTATTTCTTAAAGTGTGCTATAAAAGTGCGCACAGTTTCCTCAATTTGAGCAACGTGTGAGTTGTTGACTTGGTTTTTGTTAATATTTTCCAGCAACCTCTTCGTTATGGCAGAGCCATCACTTCCATTGTTGTCCCAAGCCTCCAGCAATGTTAGGCGCCGAAGCTCATACTCAACTGCAACAGCATTTTTTGGGGCTACGGTTCCCAAGAGCAAGAGCGTGCCGGTGAATATTTCCTCGAGGTCGCACTGCCGTACTTGATTTCTCATCAGGTGCTGAATGCATTCGTCGTCGTTTAGGTCTATTGGCTTATTTCTATTCCATACTTTTTCTTATCTTTATGGATTTCATAAGGCTCGGTAATTCAAAAAAATTGCTAGTTACATTTTATTTCTCCTATTTTTACAGATTTAAATAGCATTGGGACACATACTGCTTTTGATATTAGTGGGATGTTAATCATATAATGAATATTTTATTGTTAGCTGCTATTTGTATTTTAAAGCATTCTAACTGTTCTTCTGGGCTTATAAATAATATATCTTCTGTTTCTATGATATAGGTTATTTTTTTTATATCGACCTCTGACAGAATTATGAAAAAACGAGGTTTTGTTCAGAAATTAAGTTGACTTAGTATTTTTAAGAAAGAATATTTATTTATTTTTCAATATTTATGATGTCCCCTTCAAAGTAATCCTCCTCAGATACAATACACTTATGCCAACTGTTTTTCCAATTCTCAAATCACTTCTCATAAGCACTTATCGGTATGGACTAAAACTCTTTCAACGATCCAGTCTGTATCTCCTCTATCGTTGCAAATATCTGTCTTTTTCATAGGTCTCTTAAGTTTTGGAAACAAGAATAAGTCACATGAGGCCAAATCCGGTGAATATGATGGCCGAGGCATGATTGTGGTGTTGTTTTTGGCCAAAAAACCTCTCACAAGCAAAGATGAATGAGCTGAGCAGGGGCATTATCGTAAAGCAAAAGCCATGAATTCTGGACGCTTTCTTCGTATTGCTTCTCGCAAACGGCACATAACTTCAAGATAATACTGTTTATTGACCTTACGACCATATGGTAAGAACTCCTGATACACCACGGCATCGTAATCGAAGAAAAAAGTGAGCAAAACTTTGAAATTTGATCGAACTTGGGTGCGTTTTTTCGGTCTTGGCTCACCTGGGCTTTTTCATTAGGACGATTAGGGTTTGGTTTTGATATCATAACCATATACCCATAATTCGGCACCAGTTATGACCCTTTTGAGTAAATCTGGGTCATCGTTGACGTCATTAAACAGCTCTTTAGCGATGCTCATGTTACGGTTCCTTTGGTCGAAACTTAGCAGCAAAACACTTATAACCTTTACGCCTCTCACAGCCAAACAAAAAATGCTATACACTTGAAACTTGGTACAGATGTTCGGGAAGAGTGTACCAACATAACAACACAAAAAAATCGATAATCGAAAGTACATTGCCGGCGAACTTTACTTAACTTTATTTTTGAACACACCTCGTATAAAAGATACAACATTCTCAATTAGTCCAATACTTATCTAATTATAATACCAACATAACGTCAAAATTTCAATCCGATCGGACAACAAACGCAGACATTGTTAAACAAAAACCATATTCGTTATGATTTTGTATACAGACATGCAAGCTGTGACGCAAGGAGGAAAGAAAAGGAAAGATAATGCGAGCGCGTAGCGCCAGCTATTGCTCTGCTCTTGTTTTCTATGCACACGCATATTTTGCATTGAATACTTTTGTGCTTTGCCAATGAAATTCTACCTGCACGTATTCATATACAGCTGTTTGCTTATGAACGATTACGTTACGATATTTGTATTAAGTAGTAGTATTGTACAATTGTGGACTCCTTACGTTTTAAAAAAGGTCAAAGGGTATCCCAGATTTATCAAAGTCAAATACATTGTCTGATACAGCACAAATGTACAATAACTGTCTTATCTTCTATTAACTTTATCCTTTTGGTAGACAGTTCTGCTGAATATTCCTGGACCAAGTTGCGTAATGCTCTGTCTTCGGCGGTTGTTATTCCTTATTTCTTGGAAGACACTGGCAAGCAAATGGTTATGTACTACTCAGAATTGACTGTTCTGCAGTGTTCTAGTGGTACGATTGCAAAAAGCCCAGTTTTTACAAATAATGCCCAGTTATTTTTGAGGTTAGCTCAATCTCAAGGTAGTTCAGATGACGACCTTGCAATAACAGTTGGAGGTCAGCATCCATGGTTTTCGGAAAAACAACTGATTTTGGGAGACTTTCACAAAAATTGTCTTAGAGACATCTACGAGATCGGTTAAATACCATACCATCGATAAACACTGGTCCTTGATGGAGCTTCATCGTTAAAAAATTAATAAAGTTCATCGATACACTGTTGTTTAGTTAATCCACGTCAAAAGTTGTAATATATAATCGCACTTTCGTGCGATTTAATTACATTTTTTGGGCGAGATGGATCTTTGAAGTTACTGTAAACAAATAACGATCGTATGTCAAAAAGATTTTTTATTTTTTATTTACTTTGTGGTTCTTTATTTTTGTATACCCTTCGACCATTGAAAATGGTCAAAAAGGGGTATACTAACTTTGTGCAAATGTATGTAACAGGCAGAAGGAGGCGTGTGAGACCCCACAAAGTATATATATTCTTACTCAGGATCACTAGCCAAGTCGATTAAGCCATGTCTGTCTGTCTGTCCGGATGTCTGGATGTCTGGCTGTCTGGATGTCTGGATGTCCAGATGAACACACAGATCTCAGCTATTATAAAAGCTAGAGACACCAAATTTGACATGAGGGTTTCTGTTTATCCGGGACAGGTGAAGTTTATTTCAAATATTTCAAATAATTTCATCTTTTAAGCTGATTTGCGAGCGACATATAAAAGATACAACATCGGACAACAAACACAGAAGTTATTAAACATAAACCTTGTACGCTGTGACGTCATTGCAATGCTCATGTGGGAAAGAAAAGGAAAGAGAATGCGAGCGCGTAGCGCCATCTGTTGTTCTTTTCTTCTTTTCTATGCACACGCATTTTTTGGATTCAAACGCACACACACACATACATACATTAGTGCTTGACCAATGAAATGCTACATGCATATACACGTATTCATATAAAGACGCAGATAAAGGCTTACGATTAGTGCTGCAAAAGAATCGAAGGAGAATCGATTATATCGATATTTTGACATTTGAGAAAAGAATCGATACTTTTTTCAGAAAATCGATGAATCGAAACGGTGGATAAACTGGTTTTCATGAGCAAAAACCAATGGGTATTGCCCTAGTCACATGTAACATATGATCTTAATGTTACCATATATCAAGAAGGAAATGTGTTGTTTATTATTAATAATTGATTTCTCCTTATAATTCCTTATAATTAATTGGATTTCATCAATGGTTTAAGATTGTGCTATAGTTTATAGTTGGTTAATTGAAATAAAAGTTATGTTTGGGCTCACGTTTTCGCTACATACAAGGTTTATTTTAACTACAGTATAATGTGCTCAATAATTACCTGCATGCGCAAGATACAAGCTTCTTTTTTCCCTTCGCTTCTTAGTACATTTCACTAAAGTGAGCAGCATTTTAAGCCATCTGTCTAGGCAGTTAAGCACATTATACTGTACTAACTATTGATTTTCGATTAATCGATTATATCGACATTTTCCCTCTAAAATATCGGAAATATCGATTCTGCCAAATATCGATTATTTTGCAGCACTACTTACGATACGATATTTCTACTATTGTAAGTAGTAGTATTATACAAATATGGGCTCTTTTCGTTTAAAAAAAGATCGAAGGGTATCCCACTGTTGCGTGCCGCTCGACTGTTGCTCTTGTTTAAGTTTTGTAGCTTTATTGCAAAAATATATTTCCTGGGAAAACTTGGTTTTTCAAATATACGCTAGCTTAATGATAGAAACTGAGAAATATAAAAAGGGTTTTTCAAGAAATGACAGATGTTGAAATTTTTTTTTGAAATTTTAAAGAAAAATGTTTTGAAGTCAGAATATAGTAATAAGTTTCTAGATTAATAGGTTTGCACGGCACCATGATTGAAAATTATTTAAGTTCGCTTGTAAGAAGAAGTGGCAGTAGGCATCTGCAAATTGTAAACAGAGCTTTAGATGATCTGCATATCCACTGAGGAAAACCAGAGACTAACAATCAAACAAAATCTGGGCGAGAAACCAAAAAGGTTTAGCATATGTGAAAAGAGTAAATGATCAGCTGAGTCAAAAACTTTTAGTAAGAACTCGATATTAATAACATCAGTTTGAATGAAAACTAAGCAAATTTTTATCGTAGTAGATCATTAACTTGAAAAAATACATAAACGTGTTGAAAAGAGGATATGACGGATCTACAAAAGTATTGCAAAAAAGCGGTAAAGCCATTCTTAAAAATATAATGTACAACCGTTAGCTTAATGATACCTAAATAATTAGTAATTTCATTCACGTGGAAGTACCGCTGACCTTAGCTTCATGTTTACTAAACTATATTATTAAGGGTTTTAAAAGAACTAAGCCCATAACGGTTTTAATAATTTTTATGACACTAAGCGATTATCACTGCGAAGATTGGATTAGTATCTGTAAGGTGTAATGACATTTTGTTATTTGTAATTGCATCATTTTAATAATGGCCATTGCCAATACCATAAGTCAATGCCTCCTGTTATAAGTGCTGTATCATTATACATATATCGAATGTACGGTCATGGTAGATAATAAATAAAATAAAATTTTGCTAATTGACGTTTGGCATCAGATATTATTACAGTGTCCCATTTAATTTGTTTTAAATTAATCTGAGATGCTTTAAATTTAAAACACAATTATCTCATAAATTTTATTAAATGTTACTTGCAAGCATTAAAGTTTTTTTTTTTTATATTTTATATTCGAGAACACTCGATTATAGCTATCGTACTTGTTATATGCATATATTTTTATTATTCATATAAAAATTAATTTTGTATTTTTAGGGATGGTGTTGGAGATGGGCAACTAAATTTATGCGCTATGTATGAAATTCCCCAATTTCAAGCTATATGCAAAAATAAAATTAAAATTACATTTATTGTTGTCCAAAAGCGTAACAATACAAGATTTTTTATGGTAAGTAGATACATTTTAAACATCTTTATAATAACTGTATTAAAAACATTAGAAAGACTTTAAACCCATAGATGCACAGATTCAGGCTCCCTTGTCAAAATTAAAGTGACAAAACTTTTAACAATACGCAAAAGACAGAAATCTGAGCAAGTATGATAAGTATGATACGAAGTTGTAATGTCGTCGAAAAGTGAACTTTACTGTTTGTTCGGTGTTTAAAATTGCAAAAAAATGCATAATAATAACTCTTTGTTGGTAGTATGTGCAGTTTAATCCATGCAAAATAAAAAAATTTAAAAAATTTTAAATGTTTTATGTAGTACATTGTTTGTTAATATTTTGCTTTGATTTGCTCGAAAAAATAATTAATTATATTGTCTCTATGAAAGTATTTCACCCCTTTTTTGTTTAAAATTAATATACTCTGAGGAGTAAACGAGTTACATGTTTACACTTTAGCGGTCAACATCTTCATAATTTTATGCAGGATAGTAAGCTTAGTCTTCTTTTGTTGCTATATTATTTTTGTATGTTTTTTCTTAACAAATGAATCGATTATATCAACTGAAAGAAGTATGCCACAGCAAAATGTGAAAAAAGTCAATTACAGTTTTGCTTTCTGAGTTCCAAAACACTTGATTTTAGTTTCGAAGCTGTTTCTATAGTTAATATTTTATTTGTTTTAATATTATTTTGTTTATGGATTCTAGATTATTATAAGTCAAATTGCTAATTATAGAAAGAGAAGATAAAAATTATAATTATAGTTTTATTGCTCATAGCGAATAGATGTTATTGTGGGGTCTTCCACGATAAATTCTTCTTCCTGCATAGTCGATTAATTCTTGAACTTCCCCAAAATGCATGTTTTTCTTTCAAAGTTTTGGTAAGCTCCTGTTAATAGTATTTTAAATATTTGGTGTTTCCAAGTTTGTATTATTATTTCAAAGTATTGTTGCTTTCGCCCCATGAGAGAGTAGAAGGAATCCCACAAACTAAAAAACTTTTTGTTTTCTTTATTATTGAATTTTTTTTCCAAATTGGACAAAACTTGCCAAAAAGTAATATATCTTTTTTCCATAGACGATATTATATATATTTTTCAACGTCAAAGGATACCAAATACAAACTTTTTAAAACTAGTAATCATGTTAAAAAGAAAAAAACATATAAATAAATTTAAAAAAACGTTTAATAATATTGTGTTATCTAGTTTTCTTGCTGATAAAAGTATCATCGAAATTTGCGCGTGTAATTAGACGACTGACTTAAGCTTTCTTATGTTTAAACCATTTCTCTCTATCTTTCATTTGGTGATATTTACAAACAATTCATTTACTTTTACGATGTGTTCCAAAGTGAAGTGGTCTCAGTTTTTGGGCTTATAATTGTAGCTCAAATTTCGGCGGGTATTTACTTAAAGATGGCTAATCAAATTACTACATTTTCACTTACTTCGGGGTAGCCTTTATAGTCCGCCGACCACACTCCCCGCATTCGCCATCGACAATTGCTCATCGTTTTAAGCTAAGAGACTAATTTAAGTTAATAGACTAATTTTAAAAACTTCTTGTGCTCTCTTGAAAACTAGCTTAACTACTTATTGGTTACTATTTGATAACTTTAATTGCTTCAACATTCCGGCCCGGTTGAAGAGCTCCGGTATTTAACAAATCAGGAGCAGCGCCAGCTTATGAATTGGGCGCCTATTTGCGCATGCTGGTGTTTTTATTTCTACTACCCCCGACTTTGGTGTCGACCCCTGAGACTGCACGTTACGCGCCCGGTGGTCCATCGATGCGGGGTGTGTTTTAGTCGTCCACCATAACGACCACCCCTACCTCCACATTGGCATCGCCTTTGATCCACTACGTTCGCTGCTGTAGACTGAGCATGTAGTGTTTTGACCAAAAGTGCAGTCTGAGCACCGACAACTGCTGTCATCGCTTCAAGTACCCGGGTCTTGGCTTGTTGCTCGACTCTCCTGATCCTGACGCGGCAGCGCAACCAAGGCTGCCCGATGATGATGTGCTCTGGTGTGATCACCTCGCCATAGTTGTGATCGGTGAAGTTTCGCACCAGCCGATGCTTGCCGGATTTCGCCGCTGTTTCCTCGAGGGGGATAAACTTCCGGTCTTCCTGCGTACCCCGTCAGTCGCTCCTTGTTCTTCAGAAATACCGTCTGTAGCTCCTTCAGCACGTTTCTCGGTCCTACGAAGTTTGTCGGATTGTCGCTAAGCATCATATCGGATAGTCCGCGCCTCCAAATGAACGGTTT
This sequence comes from Zaprionus indianus, assembly GCA_018904595.1. Taxonomy (NCBI): domain Eukaryota; kingdom Metazoa; phylum Arthropoda; class Insecta; order Diptera; family Drosophilidae; genus Zaprionus; species Zaprionus indianus. The sequence goes on along the minus strand of JAEIHA010001076.1, from coordinate 4,235 downwards.
TACGGGGGTCTCCACCTGATCCTATAACTCACGTAAAACCACCCACAGAAGTCTAAAACAGATACTTTTAAAGGGCCGGCTTTCTCGGAGACGGTCGGGTGGCAAATTACCCATTAATTTTCCCCAACTATTTTGGCTTGTACCTAGCAGTGTAACAAACGACCCTCTAACCCTCATTCTAATTTGTCAACGAATGGATTTAGCGTTTGCAATATTGGTGCTAAGACTGCTGATTTTTCCATCAATTTCAATTCTTTCCTAAATGTGGTGCTAATGCCGATATTACAAGAGAATCTGATCTGAGCCGTTTGAAACAAAAACGAAGTAGATATGCCACTATTCGAACAAGTCTTGCAAAGTTGGAGTGAGTGTATCAACTCCACAAAACAATTTTGTGAAACATCCGTTAGAGTGCCAACCATCACACTTTTTAGACCATGGATTAAAAAAAATTCATGGTCTATTGTGTTTGTCGGAACGCAAATGCGCGTAACAGGCAGAAGGAGCAATCTCCGACCCCATAAACTATATATATACTGAATCAGTATCAAGAGTCGAGTCGCTTAAGCCATGTGTGTCTGTCCGTCTGTCTGTCTGTATGAACACCTGGATCTCAGAAACTATAGGAGCTAGGGTCTTCAAATTTTGTGAAAACATCCGCGTATGTTGCAGTGTTGTTGAAATTCGGCCACGCCCCTTACTGCTTCTGTAAATCAGTAATAACCAATTAACATGACAAATACCTTTCCAAAATTCTAACACATTTTGGTTTGAAATAGCTGCACAGCCATTTAAATATTTTTCGATTTCAATATCAAAAGAATCTTGAAATTATGCAAACAGTCCTGACCTCTTTTTAATGTCGGATACCATGACATTCTCCTTAAGTTTTGGCGATAAGAAACGCATTTCCTTGAAGGGAGGATTTAAGAAGAGGCCAACATAATGTGCCGTTAATAGTGCAAATCTTTTATTTAAAGAATTTAACGTATTATTTTTTAGCTGAATTATGATTTCAGAATCGAGCATTTCAGTGGCGCACACCTTCAATAATTTCTCCGACCACAAACAAAGAGTATGCATTGTAGGTTGCGTATCGGCACTTAGTGCCTCCGAACAATCTTTAAACGGTGTCGAGCAATGAAAAATCTAGTCCGGATATTCGATTGAGCTCATCTCTTTCCAATAAAATTACTTTTATTTCTTCTTTCACTGATTTATTTTACAAGATTTTTGCAACATTCCATTAACGAATTAAGGTTTACTTTGTGACATGCACACGATAATCTTTTGTAGCTTTTAAAGGCAGCTACCACATTTGCTCCATTGTCCGTAACAAAATACATTTATCTATATTAGAATCCAAACTGTACTCTACCAAAATTTCACTTAACGTTATTGAGGATGTTTTCGCCTGTCTTCTTATCATCTGTGAACTCTTTTATCCCTAGCAAAGCCACTTGCAGCTTAAATGACTCATCCACGTAGTGAGCCGTCAGAGAAATGAAGTTTCTTTGCGTGTAGTCGTCCGTCTTAATATCTGTTGTAAATGCCAACTGTTGACCTTTTATTTTGGACCGCACTTCACTTTTTAGGCTTTCGTACTCTCGGTTCATAATTGTAGATGACAACGCTTTGCGCGATGTGACTAAATCAGCGAAGTCCTGTTTGCCATACACTGATCCAATATCCAAAAAGCTCTTGGCAATAGTCGCGAAAGCCATTGCCTGCCAATTAAAAAATGAATCATTCACAACACTTGACTATTTTTGTTGTACTAACCTTTAGTTACGAAAAACGAATGTAGATCTTTTGCAACCAATGCGAGCTGTTTTCTCTCAGAATTTCATTACACGATTGGGCACCGTTTTTTGGCAAATAATTGAAGCGAATCGATTCTGGGTTTGGTAGGCATTTTCATTTGCCGCCAAAACACACTCTGTATCGGGCGAGTATGCCCGTTCCATGCCTAGATGCATATGCAATCACGTTCTTGCATTCGTGGCAACATACAAATTCATCTATTGGGTTGCCCAAAAGTATTTGCGGATTTTTCATATTCGGCGTTGACAAATTTTTCAACGGCTTGTGACTCTGTAATTGCATTCTTTCTTCTGTCAGTTACCAGCTGTTACTTTTAGCTTGCTTTAGAAAAGTGCGCGAAATTTTTATTTACATTTCTTTGTTTGGCAATAAATATCTGAATCACTGAAAACTATCATATCACCAATCCCACCGATTGTGCGGTTCGATTTTGCGGGCCTCCGGGCTTTTTCTTAGGCCAGGGACCCGCACGATTTTTAGGCACGAGCACGTTTTTTTGGCAAAAGTCTTCGGGCCACAAAAAAAAAACGACCTGCGCCCACCTTTAAAGCAGGCAATGATAAGGAAATGGACTGGGATCTCAAATCAGGCACCTACCAATCGCAGTCGATTTTAGGCTGCTACACCCCCAATTCAGTATAGTGACTTGAGAACAATAAGTAAGATCCTGCAAGAAATCTCAAAGACAGGCCCACAGGTCATTGCATGCTTTAAAATAGTTAATAAAACTAATAGCTGAAACGCCAGAACACATACTTGCAGTATATTCGACGTTAGTGCATATGATATGTTCAACACTTGGAAGGCACTTTCTTAAATTTAAAGAAATAAATCCCATTAGTCTCTAGTAGGAAAAATCTTAGACTTTGGAGCTATAAGGTCAGCATGGGTACACTAGATCATTTGTATTATTATATTATTGAATGATAATAATAATATAACAGCTAGCAGAAGGCAAAGAGACATCACAATGTATATACTCGTACATATATTTTTGATCAGAAACATTTGCCGAATCGATCGAGCCATGCTTGTTTGTCCAATGTCAAGGTCTTAACAAAGAGCGAGAGCAAATCAAGTTAATTTAAAATTTGATATTTTAAATTTTTCCTTGATTTGTAAGCAACAGTGGGATACCCTTCGACCTTTTTGAAACGTAAAGAGTACAATACTTCTACTTAATAGAAATATCGTATATATGGTCTGTGTATGAATACCTGTATATGAGTGTATCATTTCATTAGTCAAGCACAAGATGTATGTATGTGTGTGCGTTTGAATGCAAAAAATGCGTGAGCATATAAAAAAAATAAAGAGAAGAACAACAGATGGCGCTACGCGCTCGCATTCTCTTTCCCTTTTCTTTCCTACATGAGCATTGCAATGGCGTGACAGCTTGCTGGTCTGTATACACAATCAAAGCGTACAAGGTTTTTGTTTAATAACTTCTGTGTTTGTTTTTGAGGTTATGTTGGTATTATATTTAGCTAAGTATAGTCTTACTTAGATTGTTTTATCTTTTATATGTCGCTCGCAAATCAGCTTAAAAGATGAAATTATTGATTTGCGGGGGCGGGGGCGTGGCACCCAACATTTGAAATAAACTTCACCTGTCCCGGATAAACAGAAACCTTCATGCCAAATTTGGTGTCTCTAGCTTTTATAATAGCTGAGATCTGTGTGTTCATCTGGACATCCAGACAGCCAGACATCCAGACATCCGGACAGACAGACAGACATGGGTTAATAGACTTGGCTAGTGATCCTGAGCAAGAATATATATACTTTGTGGGGTCTCCCACGCCTCCTTCTGCCTGTTACATACATTTGCACAAAGTTAGTATACCCTTTTTTTGACCATTTCAATGGTCGAAGGGTATAAAAATATATCTATCCTCCGGATTTCCGATCGGACAATTAACATAAAAGTTTTTCTAGTCATCTCTTATGCTCCGACCTGCGCGCTACCTGCGCTTGCTGGTGTGTGCTTCTGCACATGTGTGTATGAGTGGGAAAGTAATCAACAATAGTTTTTGGCAATTGCAAGTGTATGTATATCCGGTTTTAAAAAACCTAGGAGTAGGATATCCTACAGTAAGGTGTTCCTGATTGTAGCGTTCGTCTTATTAGATCACTCTTTTTTGTTTTCTTTCACACAATACTACAAAAAATATTAATTTGTCATATATAAGTAGTAATAATTTGCGCGTATTATTTAAAACGGTATAATGCGAAAAGGTTAATAAGGAACATTAAAGTGAAAAATATTTGAAACAATATAGAACACGAACTTGCTTACTTACAAAGTCTGTACTGTTAACTTAATTAATGAGAGCATATACTCTTAAGTAGTTTGATAATATTGAATAAATGAAAACCATGCATGTAGTATAGTTGGAAAAGTATTTTGC
>JAEIHA010001074.1:0-121476 GCA_018904595.1 Zaprionus indianus | reverse complement strand
AGACACAGGCTAGGCACAGGCTATGCACAGCCAGTCTGGGCAACGCACAGGCTAGACACAGGCTAGACACAGGCTAGGCACAGGCTAGGCACTGGCTTGGCACAGAGTAGACACTGGCTAAGCACAGGCTAGACACAAGGCTAAACTCATATTAGGCACAGGCTAGACACAGGCTAGACACTGGCTGGGCACAGGCTGAACCTGGCTGGGCACAGGGCTTGAAACAGGCTAGACACGGAGCTGGACACTGGCTGGAACACAGGCCTAGACACTGGCTGGGCACAGGCTGAACACTGGCTAGACACTGGCTAAGGCTACAGGCTGAACACAGGCTGAACACGGGCTAGACGCAAGCTAGACACAGGCTTGAAATACAGGCTAGACACAGGCTAGACTCAGGCTAGACAAGGCTAGACACAGGCTAGACACAGGCTAGACACAGACTAAAACAGGCTAGACTGAGCTGAACCTGGGCTTGAACTGAGCTGAACACAGGCTAGACACTGGCTAGGCACAGGCTGGGCACTGGCTAGACACTGGCTGGGCATAGCATATGCACATGCCTGTCTCGGGCAATGCACAAAGGAGCTAGACACAGGCTAGGCACAGACGGCTAGGCTGGGACTGGGCACTGGCTAGACACTGAAGCTAGGCTTAGGCTAGATGCAAGGCTAGACACAAAGCTAGACACAAGGCTAGACACAGGCTAGACACGGAGCTGGACACTGGCTGGGCACAGGCTAGACTGCTGACTGGACACTGTCTGGGCACATACTGTATGTTGGCATGCTGTCTCGGGCGTGCTGGGCTGAACACAGGCTAGGCACAGGCTGGGCACAGGCTGGGCACTATTTGGAACACTGGGCTTAGGCTAGATACAGGCAAGACACAAGCTAGACACGGGCTGGACACGGGCTGAACACAGACTGAACACAGGCCTGAACTGGGCTAGACAGGAGCTAGACCTCAGGCTAGACTACATGCTAGTTTGGAGCTAGACACAGGCTAGACACAGGCTAGACACAGAAGCTTGACACAAGAAAGCTAAACACAGGCTAGACACAGGCTAGAGTGTGGCTAGACAAAGGCTAGGCACCCAGGCTTGAAACAGGCTAGACACGAGGCTGAACACAGGCTAGAAACTGGGCTAGACACAGGCTAGAGCACAGGCTAGACACAGGCCAGAACCTGGCTAGACACAGGCTAAACACAGGCTAGACACAGGCTAAGCGCAGGCTAGACACAGGCTAGAAACTGGCTAGACACAGGCTAGACACAGGCTGGACAGCAAGACACAGGCTAGACAAAGGCTAGACACAGGCTAGACACTGGCTAGACCTGAGCTAAACACAGGCTAAACACAGGCTAAACACAGGCTAGACACAGGCTAGAAACAAGGCTAGGCTAGGCTAGACACAGGCTAGGCACAGGCTCAAGCACAAGCTAGACACAGGCTAGCAGACACAGGCTAGACACAGAGCTAGGCACAGGCTGGCTAGGCACAGGCTAGACACCGGCTAGGATACGCACAGGCTAGACACAGGCTGAACCACAGGCTAGACACAGGCTAGACACAGGCTAGACAGAGGCAGACAGGCTAGACACAGGCTAGACACATGCTAGACACAGGCTAAACACAGGCTAAGACACTGGCTAGACACAGGCTAGACACAGGCCAGGCACAGGCTAGACACAGGCTAGACAGGGCTAGACACAGGCCTAGACCCAGGCTAGACACTGGCTAGACACGAGGCTAGGCACAGGCTGGGGCATCAGGCTAGACTCGGGCTGGACAGAGGCTAGACACTGGCCTGGACACAAGCTAGACACAGGCCAGACATAGGCTAGACACAGGCTAGACACAGGCTAGACACAGAAGGCTGGACACCGGCTAGACACAGGCTAGACACAGGCTAGGCACAGGCAAGACACAGGCTAGACACAGGCCTAGGACTGGCTAGACACAGGCTAGGCACAGCCTAGAACAGGCTAGACACTGGCTAGGCACAGGCTAGGCACAGGCTAGACACAGGCTAGACACACGCCTAGACACAGGCAAGGCACGAGGCTAGACACGGGCTAGACACAGCGCTAGGCAACAGGCTAGCCGGGCAGGCAAGACACAGGCTAGACACAGGCTAGACACTCAGGCTAGGCACAGGCTAGGCACAGGCTAGGCACAGGCTAGGCACAGGCTAGACACACGGCTGAGCTCACAGAGCTAGACACAGGCCAGACTCTGGCTAGGCACAGGCTGGCTCAGGCTAGACACAGGCTAGACACAGGCTAGACACTGGCTAGACACAGGGCTGAGCACAGGCTAGGCACAGGCTAGACACAGGCAAGGCACAGGCTAGGCCCGGGCCAGACACAGGCTAGGCACAGGCTAGACACAGGCCAGACACAGGCTAGGCACAGGCTAGACCTAGGCTACAGGCTAGGCACAGGCTAGGCACAGGCTGGACACAGGCTAGACACAGGCTAGGCACAGGCTAGGCACAGGCTAGACAGGCTGGCTAGACACAGGCTAGGCACACGCTAGGCACAGGCCAGACTCAGGCAAGGCTGGACACAGGGCTAGACACAGGCTAGACACTGGCTGGGCACAGGCTGGACACTGGCCAGTCACAGGCTAGACACAGGCTAGACACAGGCTAGACACAGGCTAGGCACAGGCTAGACACAGGCTAGACACAGGCTAGAGCACAGGCTAGGCACAGGCTAGCCTCAGGCTAGGCACAGGCTAGTCACAGGCTAGACACTGGGCCTAGACACAGGCTAGACACAGGCTAGACACAGGCTAGGCACAGGCCAGACACAGGCTAGGCACAGGCTAGACACAGGCTAGACACAGGCCAGACACAAGCTGGACACAGACACAGGCTAGGCACAGGCTAGACACAGGCTGACACAGGCTAGACACGGCTAGACACAGGCTAGACACAGGCTAGACACAGGCTAGACACAGGCTAGACACTGGCTAGGCACAGGCTAGACACTGGCTAGGCACGCTAGGCACAGGCTAGACACAGGCTAGACACAGGCTAGGCACAGGCTAGGCACAGGCTAGGCACAGGCTAGGCACAGGCTAGACACATGCTAGGCACAGGCTAGACACAGGCTAGACACTGGCCAGGCACAGGCTAGACACCAGGCTAAACACAGGCTAGGCACAGGCTAGACACAGGCTAGGCACAGGCTAGACAGACACACGGCTAGGCACAGGCTGGGCACAGGCTAGACCAGGCTAGGCACAGGCTAGACACTGGGCTAGGCACAGGCTAGGCACAGGCTAGACTGGGCAAACTGGCTAGACACAGGCTAGACACAGGCTAGACACAGGCTAGACACAGGCTGAACACAGGCTAGACACAGGCTAGAAACAGGCTAGACACAGGCTAGGCACAGGCTAGACACAGGCTAGACACAGGCTAGGCACAGGCTAAGAACAGGCCAGTCACAGGCTAGGCACAGGCTAGACACAGGCTAGGCACAGGCTAGGCACAGAGGCTAGGCACAGGCCAGACACAGGCTAGAGACAGGCTAGACACAGGCTAGACACAGGCTAGACACAGGCTAGACACAGGCTAGACACAGGCTAGACACAGGCTAGACACAGGCTAGACACAGGCTAGACACAGGCTAGACACTGGCTAGAAACAGGCTAGACACAGGCTAGACACAGGCTAGACACAGGCTAGACACAGGCTAGACACAGGCTAGACACTAGCTAGGCACGGCTAGGCACACGCTAGGCACAGGCTAGGCACATGCTAGACACAGGCTAGACACAGGCTAGACACAGGCTAGGCACAGGCTAGACACAGGCTAGACCCAGGCTAGGCACAGGCTAGACACAGGCTAGACACAGGCTAGGCACTGGCTAGGCACAGGCTGGACACAGGCTAGACACAGGCTAGGCACAGGCTAGACACAGGCTAGACACTGGCTAGGCACAGGCTGGACACAGCCTAGACACAGGCTAGGCACAGGCTAGACACAGGCTAGACACAGGCTAGGCACAGGCTAGACACAGGCTAGACACAGAGCTAGGCACGGCTAGACGCTGGGCTAAGACAACGGCTAGACACAGGCTAGACTGGAGCTAGGCACAGGCTAGACACAGGCTAGGCACAGGCTAGACACAGGCTAGACACAGGCTAGACACAGGCCAGACACAGACTAGAGACAGGCTAGGCACTGGCTAGACACCTGGCTAGGCACAGGCTAGGCACAGGCTAGACACAGGCTAGGCACAGGCTAGACACGGCTGACACGGCTAGGCACAGGCTAGGCACAGGGCTAGGCACAGGCTGAACACAGGCTAGGCACAGGCTAGACACAGGCTAGGCACAGGCTTGGCACAGGCTAGTCACAGGCTAGGCACTGAGCTAGACACAGGCCAGGCACAGGCTAGACAATCAGGCTAGACACAGGCTAGACACAGGCTAGACACAGGCTAGACACAGGCTAGACTGGGCTAGACACAGGCTAGACACAGGCTAGACACAGGCTAGACACAGGCTAGACACAGGCTAGGCACAGGCTAGACACAGGCTAGACACAGGCTAGGCACAGGCTAGTCACAGGCTAGGCACAGGCTAGACACAGGCTGGGCACAGGCTAGACACAGGCTAGACACAGGCTAAACAGGCTAGGCTGGGCTAGACACCAGGCTAGACACAGGCTAGACACAGGCTAGACCCGGGCTAGGCACAGGCTAGACACAGGCCAGACACAGGCTAGACACAGGCTAGACACAGGCTGGGCTAGACACTGGCTAGGCGCAGGCTAGACACAGGCTAGACACAGGCTAGACACAGGCTAGACACAGGCTAGACACAGGCTAGACACAGGCTAGACACAGGCTAGACACAGGCTAGACACAGGCTAGACACAGGCTAGACACAGGCTGGGCACAGGCTAGACACAGGCTAGACACAGGCTAGACACAGGCTAGACACAGGCTAGACACAGGCTAGACACAGGCTAGACACAGGCTAGACACAGGCTAGACACCGGCTAGACACAGGCTAGACACAGGCTAGACACAGGCTAGACACAGGCTAGACACAGGCTAGACACTGGGCTAAACACAGGCTAGACACAGGCTAGACACAGGCTAGACACAGGCTAGACACAGGCTAGACACAGGCTAGACACAGGCTAGACACAGGCTAGACACAGGCTAGACACAGGCTAGACACAGGCTAGACACAGGCTAGACACGGGCTAGACACAGGCTAGACACAGGCTAGACACAGGCTAGACACAGGCTAGACACAGGCTGGACACAGGCTAGACACAGGCTAGACACAGGCTAGACACTGGCTAGACACAGGCTAGACACAGGCTAGACACAGGCTAGACACAGGCTAGACACAGGCTAGACACGGGCTAGACACAGGCTAGACACAGGCTAGACACAGGCTAGACACAGGCTAGACACAGGCTAGACACAGGCTAGACACTGGCTGAGGCTGGGCACAGGCTAGACACAGGCTAGACACAGGCTAGACACAGGCTAGACACAGGCTAGGCACAGGCTAGACACAGGCTAGACACAGGCTAGGCTGGGCACACAGGCTAGACACAGGCTAGACACAGGCTAGACACAGGCTAGACACAGGCTGGGCACACAGGCTAGACACAGGCTAGACACAGGCTAGACAGCTAGGCTAGGCACACAGGCTAGACACAGGCTAGACACAGGCTAGACACAGGCTAGACACAGGCTAGACACAGGCTAAGCACAGGCTAGACACCGGCTAGACACAGGCTAGGCACAGGCTAGACACAGGCTAGACACAGGCTAGGCACAGGCTAGACACAGGCTAGGCACAGGCTAGACACAGGCTAGGCACAGGCTGGGCACAGGCTAGACACTGGCTGGACACAGGCTGGACACAGGCTAGGCACAGGCTAGACACAGGCTAGACACAGGCTAGACCACAGGCTAAAAACACTGGCTAGACACAGGCTAGAGCACAGGCTAGGCTAGGCTAGCACAGGCTAGGCACAGGCTAGACACAGGCTAAACACAGGCTAGACACAGGCTAGGCACAGGCTAGACACAGGCTAGGCACAGGCTAGACACAGGCTAGGCAAGAGGCTAGACACAGGCTAGACACTGGCTAGACACAGGCTAGGCACAGGCTGGACTCAGGCTAGACACAGGCTAGGGCTGAACACAGGCTAGACACAGGCTAGGCACAGGCCAGTCACAGGCTAGACACAGGCTAGACACAGGCTAGACACAGGCTAGGCACAGGCTAGACACAGGCTAGACACAGGCTAACTGGCTGAACACAGGCTAAACACAAGATAAACACAGGCTAAACACAGGCTAGGCACAGGCTAGACACAGGCTAGACACAGGCTAGACACAGGCTAGACACAGGCTAGACACAGGCTAGACACAGGCTAGACACAGGCTAGACACTGGCTAGGCACAGGCTAGGCACAGGCTAGTCACAGGCAAGGCACAGGCTAGGCACAGGCTAGACACAGACACAGGCTAGACACAGGCTAGACACAGGCTAGACACAGGCTAGACACTGGCTAGACACCGGCTAGACACAGGCTAGACACAGGCTAGACACAGGCTAGACACAGGCTAGACACAGGCTAGACACAGGCTAGACACAGGCTAGACACAGGCTAGACACAGGCTAGACACAGGCTAGACACAGGCTAGACACAGGCTAGGCACAGGCTAGACACAGGCTAGACACTGGCTAGACACCGGCTAGACACAGACTAGACACAGGCTAGACACAGGCTAGACACAGGCTAGACACAGGCTAGACACAGGCTAGACACAGGCTAGACACAGGCTAGGCACAGGCTAGACACAGGCTAGGCACAGGCTAGACACAGGCTACACTGGCAAAACACAGGCTAGACTTTGGCAAGGCACAGGCTGGACACAGGCTAGGCACAGGCTAGGCAGAGGCTAGGCACTGGCTAGGCTGGCAGGCTAGCCACAGGCCGAGCCTAGGCTAGGCTGCAGGCTAGGCACAGGCTAGACCTGGGCTAGGCACAGGCAAGGCACAGGCTAGACACAGGCTAGACACGGGCTAGACACAGGCTATACACAGGCTGGCCTAGACACAGGCTAGACACAGGCTAGAACCCCTAGGCTAGACACAGAGCTAGACACAGGCTAGGCACAGGCAAGACACAGGCTAGACACTGGCTAGACAACAGGCTGGACCCTGTGCTAGGCTAAACACAGGCTGGGCACAGGCTAGACACAGGCTAGACGGGCAAGGCTAGACACTGGCTAGACACAGGCTAGACACAGACTAGACACCGGCTAAACACAGGCTAGGCACAGGCTAGACACAGGCTAGACACAAGCTAGACACAGGCTCGAAACAGGCTAGACACAGGCTAGACACAGGCTAGACACAGGCTAGACACAGGCTAGACACTGGGCTAGACACCGGCTGAACCCGGCTAGACACGGCTGGACACAGGCTAGGCACAGGCTGGACACAGGCTAGACACTGGCTAGACAGGGTCTAGACCACAGGCCAGGCACAGGCCAGACTGAGTCTAGACACAGGCTAAAGGCACAGGCTAGGCAGAGGCTAGGCACCAGATAAACACTAGGCTAGACACTAGACTGGACACAGGCTAGACAGAGGCGGCTATACAAGGGCTGAGAACCGGTGGAAGCACAGGCCTCTGCCCATGAGCCTAGACAACAAGGCTAGACACTGGCAAGACACAGGCTAGGCACTGGGCTGGACCCGGGCTCAGGCACACCTAGAGACAGCCCCTTGATCACAGCAAGGCTGGGCCTAGCAAAGGCTGAGACACAGGCTAGACACAGGCCAGACACAGGCTAGACTCTGGAGGCCAAAAAAGGCCCAGGGCCTAGACGAATGAAGCGCTAGACACAGGCTAGACCTGACTGGACACAGGCTAGGAACGCCTGGCTAGGCACAGGCTGGCCTGAAGCTAGACACAGGCTAGGCAGCATCCAGGCTGAACACAGGCTAGGCAGGGCAGGCTAGACCTGGGCTAGGCACATGCCAGATACAGGCAAGGCACAGAGCTAATCACACAGGCCAGACACAGGCAAGGCACAGGCTGGACACATGCTAGGCTGGGCATTCTGGCAAGGCACAGGCTAGACACTGCCCCAGACACAGGCTAGAGATCAGGCTAGACACAGGATAGACCCAGGCCTGGACACAGGCCCCTAGACACAGGCTAGACACAGGCTAGACACAGGCAAGGCAGAGGCTAGACCTGAGCTAGACACAGGCGAAACACAGGCCTGAACACGCGGAGCTAGACACAGGCTAGACACAGGCTAGACACAGGCTAGACACAGGCTAGACACAGGGTAGCTAGGCACACAGGCTAAGACACAGGCTAGACACAGGCTAGACACAGGCTAGACACAGGCTAGACTGAGGCTAGACAAGGCTAGACACAGGCTAGACACAGGCTAGACCAAGGCTAGACACAGGCTAGACACAGGCTAGACACAGGCCTAGACACAGGCTAGACACAGGCTAGACACAGGCTAAACACTGGGCTAGGCACAGGCTAGACACAGGCTAGACACAGGCTAGGCACAGGCTAAACACAGGCTAGACACAGGCTAGATACAGGCTAGACAGGGGCTGGACAAAGGCTAGACACAAGCTAGGCACAGGCCTAGACACAGAGCTAGACACTGGCTGGGCTCGGCTAGACACAGGCTAGGCACAGGCTAGACACTGGCTGGGCACAGGCTAGACACTGGCTGGGCACAGGCTAGACACAGGCTAAGCACCGGCTAGACACAGGCTAGACACTGGCTAGACACAGGCTAAGCTATACACGGGCTAGACTCGGCAAGACACAGGCTAAACACAGGCTAGACACACGCTAGACACTAGACACAGGCTCAGGCAGGCTGGGCACACTGGCTAGACACAGGCTAGACACTGGCTGGACACAGGCTAGACACATGCTAGCACAGTCTAGACACAGGCAAGGCACGGGCTAGACACAGGCTAGACACAGGCTGGACACAGGCCAGGCTAGACACAGGCTAGTAGAGCCACAGGCTAGACACAGGCTAGACACTAGGCTGGGCTAGACACCGGCTAAACACAGGCTAGACACCAGCTAGACACAGGCTAGACACAGGCTAGGCACAGGCTAGACAAAGGCTAGACACTGGCTAGACACAGGCTAGACACAGGCCAGACACTGGCTAGACACAGGCTAGGCACTGGCTAGACACTGGCTGGACACACGCTATGCACAGCTAGTCTCAGGCTAGGCTGAGGCTAGGCACAGGCTGAACACTGGCTAGACACAGGCTAGGCACAGACTAAACACAGGCTAGGCACAGGCTAGACACAGGCTAGACACGGGCTAGGCACTAGAAGCTGAGCTAGGCTAGGCACAGGCTATTGCATATGCTAGGCACAGGCAAGGCACAGGCTAGACACAGGCTAGACACAGGCTAGACACAGGCTAGACACAGGCTAGACACAGGCTAGACACAGGCTAGACACAGGCTAGACACCGGCTAGACACAGGCTAGACAAGGCTAGAAACAAGCTAGACTACAGGCTAGACCTGAGGCTAGACCAGGCTAGACCAGGCTAGATCCGGGCTAGACAGAGGCTAGACACAGGCTAGACACAGGCTAGACACAGGCTAGACACATGCTAGACACAGGCTAGACACAGGCTAGACACAGGCTAGACACAGACTAGACACAGGCTAGACACAGGCTAGACACAGGCTAGACACAGGCTAGACACGGGCTAGACACAGGCTAGACACAGGCTAGACACAGGCTAGACACAGGCTGGACCAGGCTAGACCCTGAGGCTAGACCCTAGGCTAGACACAGGCTAGACACAGGCTAGACACAGGGCTAGACACAGGCTAGGAACTGGCTGGACACAGGCTAGCTAGACACAGGCTAGACACAGGCTAGACACAGGCTAGACACAGGCTAGACCCAGGCCAGACACAGGCTAGACACAGGCTAGACACAGGCTAGACACAGGCTAGACACAGGCTAGACACAGGCTAGACACAGGCTAGACACAGGCAAGACACAGGCTAGACACAGGCTAGGCACACAGGCTAGACACAGGCTAGACACAGGCAAGACACAGGCTAGACACAGGCTAGACACAGGCAAGACACAGGCTAGACACAGGCTAGACACAGGCTAGACACAGGCTAGACACAGGCTAGACACACAGGCTAGACACAGGCTAGACACAGGCTAGACACAGGCTAGACACAGGCTAGACACAGGCTAGACACAGGCTAGACACAGGCTAGACACAGGCTAGGCACAGGCTAGACACAGGCTAGACACAGGCTAGACACAGGCTAGACACAGGCTAGACACAGGCTAGACACAGGCTAGACACAGGCTAGACACAGGCTAGACACAGGCTAGGCTAGACACAGGCTAGACACAGGCTAGACACAGGCTAGACACAGGCTAGACAGGCTAGACACAGGCTAGACACAGGCTAGACACAGGCTAGACACAGGCTAGACACAGGCTAGACACAGGCTAGACACAGGCTAGACACAGGCTAGACACAGGCTAGACACAGGCTAGACACAGGCTAGACACAGGCTAGACACAGGCTAGACACAGGCTAGACACAGGCTAGACACAGGCTAGACACAGGCTAGACACAGGCTAGACACAGGCTAGACACAGGCTAGACACAGGCTAGACACAGGCTAGACACAGGCTAGACACAGGCTAGACACAGGCTAGACACAGGCTAGACACAGGCTAGACAGGCACGGCTAGACACAGGCTAGACACAGGCTAGACACAGGCTAGACACAGGCTAGACACAGGCTAGACACAGGCTAGACACAGGCTAGACACAGGCTAGACACAGGGCTAGACACAGGCTAGACACAGGCTAGACACAGGCTAGACACAGGCTAGACACAGGCTAGACACAGGCTAGACACAGGCTAGACACAGGCTAGACACAGGCTAGACACAGGCTAGACACAGGCTAGACACAGGCTAGACACAGGCTAGACACAGGCTAGACACAGGCTAGACACACAGGCTAGACACAGGCTAGACACAGGCTAGACACAGGCTAGACACAGCTAGGCTAGACACAGGCTAGACACAGGCTAGACACAGGCTAGACACAGGCTAGACACAGGCTAGACACAGGCTAGACACAGGCTAGACACAGGCTAGACACAGGCTAGACACAGGCTAGACACAGGCTAGACACAGGCTAGACACAGGCTAGACACAGGCTAGACACAGCTAGGCTAGGCACAGGCTAGGCTAGACACAGGCTAGACACAGGCTAGACACAGGCTAGACACAGGCTAGACACAGGCTAGACACAGGCTAGACACAGGCTAGACACAGGCTAGACACAGGCTAGACACAGGCTAGACACAGGCAAGACACAGGCTAGACACAGGCTAGACACAGGCTAGACACAGGCTAGACACAGGCTAGACACAGGCTAGACACAGGCTAGACACAGGCTAGACACAGGCTAGACACAGGCTAGACACAGGCTAGACACAGGCTAGACACAGGCTAGACACAGGCTAGACACAGGCTAGACACAGGCTAGACACAGGCTAGACACAGGCTAGACACAGGCTAGACACAGGCTAGACACAGGCTAGACACAGGCTAGACACAGGCTAGACACAGGCTAGACACAGGCTAGACACAGGCTAGACACAGGCTAGGCACAGGCTAGACACAGGCTAGACACAGGCTAGACACAGGCTAGACACAGGCTAGACACAGGCTAGACACAGGCTAGACACAGGCTAGACACAGGCTAGACACAGGCTAGACACAGGCTAGACACAGGCTAGACACAGGCTAGACACAGGCTAGACACAGGCTAGACACAGGCTAGACACAGTAGCTAGGCTAAACAGGCTAGACACAGGCTAGACACAGGCTAGAACAGGCTAGACACAGGCTAGACACAGGCTAGACACAGGCTAGACACAGGCTAGACACAGGCTAGACACAGGCTAGACACAGGCTAGACTAGACACAGGCTAGACACAGGCTAGACACAGGCTAGACACAGGCAAGACACAGGCTAGACACAGGCTAGACACTGGGCTAGACACAGGCTAGACACAGGCTAGACACAGGCTAGACACAGGCTAGACACAGGCTAGACACTAGAACACAGGCTAGACACAGGCTAGACACAGGCTAGACACAGGCTAGACACAGGCTAGACACAGGCTAGACACAGGCTAGACACAGGCTAGACACAGGCTAGACACAGGCTAGACACAGGCTAGACACAGGCTAGACACAGGCTAGACACAGGCTAGACACAGGCTAGACAGGCTAGACTGGCTAGACACAGGCTAGACACAGGCTAGACACAGGCTAGACACAGGCTAGACACAGGCTAGACACAGGCTAGACACAGGCTAGACACAGGCTAGACACTGGAGGCTAGACACAGGCTAGACACAGGCTAGACACAGGCTAGACACAGGCTAGACATGGCTAGACACAGGCTAGACACAGGCTAGACACAGGCTAGACACAGGCTAGACACAGGCTAGACACAGGCTAGACACAGGCTAGACACAGGCTAGACACAGGCTAGACACAGGCTAGACACAGGCTAGACACAGGCTAGACACAGGCTAGACACAGGCTAGACACAGGCTAGGCTGGGCTAGACAGGCTAGACACAGGCTAGACACAGGCTAGACACAGGCTAGACACAGGCTAGACACAGGCTAGACACAGGCTAGACACAGGCTAGACACAGGCTAGACACAGGCTAGACACAGGCTAGACACAGGCTAGACACAGGCTAGACACAGGCTAGACACAGGCTAGACACAGGCTAGACACAGGCTAGACACAGGCTAGACACAGGCTAGACACAGGCTAGACACAGGCTAGACACAGGCTAGACACAGGCTAGACACAGGCTAGACACAGGCTAGACACAGGCTAGACACAGGCTAGACACAGGCTAGACACAGGCTAGACCTAGGCTAGACACAGGCTAGACACAGGCTAGACACAGGCTAGACACAGGCTAGACACAGGCTAGACACAGGCTAGACACAGGCTAGACACAGGCTAGACACAGGCTAGACACAGGCTAGACACAGGCTAGACACAGGCTAGACACAGGCTAGACACAGGCTAGACACAGGCTAGACACAGGCTAGACACAGGCTAGACACAGGCTAGACACAGGCTAGACACAGGCTAGACACAGGCTAGACACAGGCTAGACACAGGCTAGACACAGGCTAGACACAGGCTAGACACAGGCTAGACACAGGCTAGACACAGGCTAGACACAGGCTAGACACAGGCTAGACACAGGCTAGACACAGGCTAGACACAGGCTAGACACAGGCTAGACACAGGCTAGACACAGGCTAGACACAGGCTAGACACAGGCTAGACACAGGCTAGACACAGGCTAGACACAGGCTAGACACTGGCTAGACACAGGCTAGACACAGGCTAGACACTGGCTAGACACAGGCTAGACACAGGCTAGACACAGGCTAGACACAGGCTAGACACAGGCTAGACACAGGCTAGACACAGGCTAGACACAGGCTAGACACAGGCTAGACACAGGCTAGACACAGGCTAGACACAGGCTAGACACAGGCTAGACACAGGCTAGACACAGGCTAGACACAGGCTAGACACAGGCTAGACACAGGCTAGACACAGGCTAGACACAGGCTAGACACAGGCTAGACACAGGCTAGACACAGGCTAGACACAGGCTAGACACAGGCTAGACACAGGCTAGACACAGGCTAGACACAGGCTAGACACAGGCTAGACACAGGCTAGACACAGGCTAGACACAGGCTAGACACAGGCTAGACACAGGCTAGACACAGGCTAGACACAGGCTAGACACAGGCTAGACACAGGCTAGACACAGGCTAGACACAGGCTAGACACAGGCTAGACACAGGCTAGACACAGGCTAGACACAGGCTAGACACAGGCTAGACACAGGCTAGACACAGGCTAGACACAGGCTAGACACAGGCTAGACACAGGCTAGACACAGGCTAGACACAGGCTAGACACAGGCTAGACACAGGCTAGACACAGGCTAGACACAGGCTAGACACAGGCTAGACACAGGCTAGACACAGGCTAGACACAGGCTAGACACAGGCTAGACACAGGCTAGACACAGGCTAGACACAGGCTAGACACAGGCTAGACACAGGCTAGACACAGGCTAGACACAGGCTAGACAAAGGCTAGACACAGGCTAGACACAGGCTAGACACAGGCTAGACACAGGCTAGACACAGGCTAGACACAGGCTAGACACAGGCTAGACACAGGCTAGACACAGGCTAGACACAGGCTAGACACAGGCTAGACACAGGCTAGACACAGGCTAGACACAGGCTAGACACAGGCTAGACACAGGCTAGACACAGGCTAGACACTGGCACAGGCAAGACAATGTTAAGACACAGGCTAGACAGATAATAGACACAGGCAAGGCACAGGCTAGACACAGGCTAGACACAGGCTAGACACAGGCTAGACACAGGCTAGACACAGGCTAGAAAGAGGCTAGACACAGGATAGACACAGGCTAGACACTGGCTAGACACAGGCTAGACACAGGCTAGACACATGCTAGACACAGGCTAGAAAGAGGCTAGACACAGGCTAGACAGAGGCTAGACACAGGCTAGACACAAGATAGACACAGGCTAGACACAGGCTAGACACAGGCTAGACACAGGATAGGCACAGGCTAGACACAAGCTAGACACAGGCTAGACACAGGCTAGACACAGGATAGACAGGCTAGACACAGGCTAGACACAGGCTAGACACAAGCTAGACACAGGCTAGACAGAGGCTAGACACAGGCTAGACAAAGGCTAGAAAGAGGCTAGACACAGGTTAGATACAGGCTAGACACAGGCTAGACACAGGCTAGACACAGGCTAGACACAGGATAGACACATGCTAGAAACAGGCTAGAAAGAGGCTAGACACAGGCTAGACACAGGCTAGACACAGGCTAGACACAGGCTAGACACAGGCTAGACACAGGCTAAACACAGGCTAGACACAGGCTAGAAACAGGCTAGACACAGGCTAGACAAGGGCTAGACACAGGCTAGACACAGGCTAGACACAAGCTAGACACAGGCTGGATACAGGCTAGACACAAGCTAGACACTGGCTGGATGAGGCTAGATACAGGCAAGATACAGGCTAGACACAAGCTAGACACAGGCTAGACAGAGGCTAGACATAGGCTAGATACAGGATAGAGATCGGCTAGACACTGTCTAGACACAGGCTAGACACAGGCTAGACACAGGCTAGACACAGGCTAGACACAAGCTAGAGACAGGCTAGACACAGGCTAGACACAAGCTAGATACAGGCTAGACACAGGCTAGAAACAGGCTAGACACAAGCTAGACACAGGCTGGATAGAGGCTAGACACAGGCAAGACACAGGCAAGTCACATACTAGACACAGGCAAGACACTGGCTAGATACAGGCTAGACATCGGCTAGACACAGGCTAGACACAGGCTAGAAACAAGCTAGACACAGGCTAGACAGAGGCTAGACACAGGCTAGAAACAGGCTAGACACAAGCTAGACACAGGCTGGATAGAAGCTAGACACAGGCAAGACACAGGCTAGACACAGGGTAGACACAGGCTAGACACAAGATAGACACAGGCTAGACACAGGCTAGAAACAGGCTAGACACAGGCTAGACACAAGCTAGACACAGGCTGGATAGAGGCTAGACACAGGCAAGACACAGGCAAGACACTGGCTAGACACAGGCTAGACACAGGCTAGACACAGGCTAGAAACAGGCTAGACACAAGCTAGACACAGGCAAGATACAGGCTAGACACAAGCTAGACACAGGCTAGACAGAGGCTCGACACAGGCTAGATACAGGCTAGAGATCGGCTAGACACTGTCTAGACACTGGCTAGACCCAGGCTAGAGATAGGCTAGACAGGCTAGACACAGGCTAGACACAGGCTAGACCCAGGCTAGACAGGCTAGACACAGGCTAGACACAGGCTAGACACAGGCAAGACACAGGATAGACACATGCTGGACACGGGCTAGACACAGGCTAGACACAAGCTAGACACAGGCTAGACAGAGGCTAGACATAGGCTAGATACAGGATAGAGATCGGCTAGACACTGTCTAGACACAGGCTAGACACAGGCTAGACACAGGCTAGACACAGGCTAGACACAAGCTAGAGACAGGCTAGACACAGGCTAGACACAAGCTAGATACAGGCTAGACACAGGCTAGACACAAGCTAGACACAGGCTTGACACAGGCTAGACACAGGCTAGACACAGGGTAGACACAGGCTAGACACAGGCTAGACACAGGCAAGACACATACTAGACACAGGCAAGACAAAGGCTAGACAGAGGCAAGACCCAGGCTAGGCACAGGCTAGAAAGAGGCTAGACACAGGCTAGAAACAGGCTAGGCACAGGCTAGACAAAGACTAGACACAGGCTAGACAGAGGCTAGACACAGGCTAGATACAGGCTAGACATCGGCTAGACACAGGCTAGACACAGGCTAGACACAGGCTAGACACAAGCTAGACACAGGTTAGAAACAGGCTAGACACAGGCTAGGCACAGGCTAGACAGAGGCTAGACACAGGCTAGATGCAGGCTTGAGATCAGCTAGACACAGGCTAGACACAGGCTAGACACAAGCTGGACACAGG
This sequence comes from Zaprionus indianus, assembly GCA_018904595.1. Lineage (NCBI taxonomy): Eukaryota > Metazoa > Arthropoda > Insecta > Diptera > Drosophilidae > Zaprionus > Zaprionus indianus. Next base: position 104,686 of record JAEIHA010001074.1, on the reverse strand, counting down.
TTAGACACAGGCTAGACACAGGCTAGACACAGGCTAGACACAGGCTAGATACAGGCTAGACACAGTATAGACACAGGCAAGTCACATACTAGACACAGGCAAGACACAGGCAAGACACTGGCAAGACACAGGCAAGACACAGGCAAGACACTGGCTAGACACAGGCTAGACACAGGCTAGACACAGGCTAGACACTGGCTAGACACAAGCTAGATACAGGCTAGACACAGGCTAGACACAGGCTAAAAAGAGGCTAGACACAGGCTAGGCACAGGCTAGACACCGGCAAACACAGGCTAGACACAGGCTGGACACATACTAGACACAGGCAAGACAAAGGCTAGACAGAGGCAAGAGCCAGGGTAGACACAGGCTAGAAAGAGGCTAGACACCGGCTAGGCACAGGCTAGACACCGGCTAGGCACAGGCTAGACACAGGCTAGAAACAGGCTAGGCACAGGCTAGACAAAGACTAGACACAGGCTAGACAGAGGCTAGACACAGGCTAGATACAGGCTAGACATGGGCTAGACACTAGCTAGACACTGGCTAGACCCAGGCTAGACATAGGCTAGACAGGCTAGACACAGGCTAGACACAGGCTAGACCCAGGCTAGACAGGCTAGACACAGGCTAGACACAGGCTAGACACAGGCAAGACACAGGATAGACACATGCTGGACACGGGCTAGACACAGGCTAGACACAAGCTAGACACAGGCTAGATACAAGCTAGACACAGGCTAGACACAGGCTAGACACAGGCTAGACACAGGCCAGACAAATACTAGACACAGGCAAGACACAGGCTAGACACAGGCTAGACCAAGGCTAGACACAGACTAGACACAGACTAGACACAGGCTAGACACAGGCTAGACACAAGCTAGACCCAGGCTCGATACAGGCTAGAAACATGCAAGACACAGGCTAGACACAAGCTAGACACAGGCTAGACAAATACTAGACACAGGCAAGACACAGGCTAAACACAGGCTAGACCTAGGCTAGACACAAGCTAGAAAGAGGCTAAACACAGGCTAGGCACAGGCTAGACACAGGCTAGACACAGGCTAGACACAGGTTAGACACAGGCTCGACACAGGCTAGACACAGGCTAGACACAGGCTAGACACATGCTAGACACAGGCTAGACACAGGATAGACACAGGCAAAACACATACTAGACACAGGCTAGGCACAAGCTAGAAAGAGGCTAGACACAGGCTAGGCACAGGCTAGACACAGGCTAGACACAAGCTAGACACAGGCTAGACACAGACTAGACACAAGCTAGACACAGGCTAGACACAGGCTAGACACAGTATAGACACAGGCAAGTCACATACTAGACACAGGCAAGACACAGGCAAGACACAGGCTAGACACAGGCAAGACACAGGCTAGACACAAGGTAGACACAGGCTAGACAAATACTAGACACAGGCAAGACACAGGCTGGACACAGGCTAGACACAGGCTGGACACAGGCTAGACCTAGGCTAGACACAGGCTAGACACAGGCTAGACACAGGATAGACACAGGCTAGACACAGGATAGAAACAGGCTGGACACAGGCTAGACACAGGATAGACACAGGCTAGACACAGGCTAGACACAGGCTAGACACAGGCTAGACAAGGGCTAGACACAGGCTAGACACAGGCTAGATACAGGCTAGACACAGTATAGACACAGGCAAGTCACATACTAGACACAGGCAAGACACAGGCAAGACACTGACAAGACACAGGCAAGACACGGGCAAGACACTGGCTAGACACAGGCTAGACACAGGCTAGACACTGGCTAGACACAAGCTAGACACAGGCTAGACACAGGCTAGACACGGGCTAGACACAAGCTAGACACAGGCTAGACAGAGGCTAGACACAGGCTAGACACAGGCTAGACACAGGCTAGACACAGGCTAGAAAGAGGCTAGACACAGGTTAGACACAGGCTAGACACTGGCAAGACACAGGCTAGACACAGGCTAGACACATGCAAGACACAGGCTAGAAAGAGGCTAGACACAGGCAAGACACAAGCTAGACACAGGCTAGACACAAGCCTAGACACAGGCTAGACACAGGCTAGACACACGATAGGCACAGGCAAGACACATACTAGACACAGGCTAGACACAGGCTAGAAAGAGGTTAGACACAGGCTACGCACAGGCTAGACACAGTATAGACTCAGGCAAGTCACATACTAGACACAGGCAAGACACAGGCAAGACACTGGCTAGACACAAGCTAGACACAGGCTAGACACAGGCTAGACACAGGATAGACAGGCTAGACACAGGCTAGACACAGGCTAGACACAAGCTAGACACAGGCTAGACAGAGGCTAGACACAGGCTAGACAAAGGCTAGAAAGAGGCTAGACACAGGTTAGACACAGGCTAGACACAGGCTAGACACATGCTAGACACAGGCTAGAAAGAGGCTAGACACAGGCTAGACACAGGCTAGACACAGGCTAGACACAGGCTAGACACAGGCTAGACACAGGCTAGACACAGGCTAGACACAGGCTAGACACAGGCTAGACACAGGCTAGACACAGGCTAGAAACAGGCAAGACACAAGCTAGACACAGGCTAGACACAAGCTAGACACAGGCTGGATACAGGCTAGACACTGGCTGGATGAGGCAAGACACAAGCTAGACACAGGCTAGACACAAGCTAGACACAGGCTGAATACAGGCTAGACACTGGCTTGATGAGGCTAGATACAGGCAAGATACAGGCTAGACACAAGCTAGACACAAGCTAGACAGAGGCTAGACATAGGCTAGATACAGGCTAGAGATCGGCTAGACACTGTCTAGACACTGTCTAGACACAGGCTAGACACAGGCTAGACACAGGCTAGACACAGGCTAGACACAAGCTAGATACAGGCTAGACACAGGCTAGAAACAGGCTAGACACAAGCTAGACACAGGCTGGATAGAGGCGAGACACAGGCAAGACACAGTCAAGTCACATACTAGACACAGGCAAGACACAGGCAAGACACTGACAAGACACAGGCAAGACACGGGCAAGACACTGGCTAGACACAGGCAAGACACAAGCTAGACACAGGCTAGACACAAGCTAGACACAGGCTGGATACAGGCTAGACACTGGCTTGATGAGGCTAGATACAGGCAAGATACAGGCTAGACACAAGCTAGACACAAGCTAGACAGAGGCTAGACATAGGCTAGATACAGGCTAGAGATCGGCTAGACACTGTCTACACACAGGCTAGACACAGGCTAGACACAGGCTAGACACAGGCTAGACACAAGCTAGATACAGGCTAGACACAGGCTAGAAACAGGCTAGACACAAGCTAGACACAGGCTGGATAGAGGCGAGACACAGGCAAGACACAGGCAAGTCACATACTAGACACAGGCAAGACATAGGCAAGACACTGGCTAGACACAGGCTAGACACAGGCTAGACAGAGGCTAGACACAGGCTAGATACAGGCTAGACATCGGCTAGACACAGGCTAGACACAGGCTAGAAACAAGCTAGACACAGGCTAGACAGAGGCTAGACACAGGCTAGACACAGGCTAGAAAGAGGCTAGACACTGGCTAGACACAGGGTAGACACAGGCTAGACACAGGCTAGACACAGGCTAGACACAGGCTAGACACAGGCTAGACACAGGCTAGACAGAGGCTAGACACAGGCTAGACACAGGCTAAAAAGAGGCTACACACAAGCTAGACACAGGCTGGATAGAGGCTAGACACAGGCAAGACACAGGCAAGACACTGGCTAGACACAGGCTAGACACAGGCTAGACACAGGCTAGACACAAGCTAGACACAGGCTAGACAGAGGCTAGACACAGGCTAGACACAGGCTAGACACAGGCTAGACACAGGCTAGAAAGAGGCTAGACACAGGTTAGACACAGGCTAGACACTGGCTAGACACAGGCTAGACACAGGCTAGACACATGCTAGACACAGGCTAGACACATGCTAGACACAGGCTAGAAAGAGGCTAGACACAGGCAAGACACAGGCTAGACACAGGCTAGACACAGGCTAGACACAGGCTAGACACAAGCTAGACTTAGGCTAGACACAGGCTAGACACACGATAGGCACAGGCAAGACACATACTAGACACAGGCTAGACACAGGCTAGAAAGAGGCTAGACACAGGCTACGCACAGGCTAGACACAGTATAGACTCAGGCAAGTCACATACTAGACACAGGCAAGACACAGGCAAGACACTGGCTAGACACAAGCTAGACACAGGCTAGACACAGGCTAGACACAGGATAGACAGGCTAGACACAGGCTAGACACAGGCTAGACACAAGCTAGACACAGGCTAGACAGAGGCTAGACACAGGCTAGACAAAGGCTAGAAAGAGGCTAGACACAGGTTAGACACAGGCTTGACACAGGCTAGACACAGGCTAGACACAGGCTAGACACAGGCTAGACACAGGCTAGACACATGCTAGACACAGGCTAGACACAGGCAAGACACAGGCTAGACACAGGCTAGACACAGGCTAGACACAGGCTAGACACAGGCTAGATACAGGCTAGACACAGGCTAGACACAGGCTAGACACAGGCTAGACAAGGTCTAGACACAGGCTAGACACAGGCTAGACACAAGCTAGACACAGGCTGGATACAGGCTGGACACTGGCTGGATGAGGCTAGATACAGGCAAGATACAGGCTAGACACAAGCTAGACACAGGCTAGACAGAGGCTAGACATAGGCTAGATACAGGCTAGAGATCGGCTAGACACAGGCTAGACACAGGCTAGACACAGGCTAGACACAGGCTAGACACAGGCTAGACACAAGCTAGATACAGGCTAGACACAGGCTAGAAACAGGCTAGACACAAGCTAGACACAGGCTGGATAGAGGCGAGACACAGGCAAGACACAGGCAAGTCACATACTAGACACAGGCAAGACATAGGCAAGACACTGGCTAGACACAGGCTAGACACAGGCTAGACAGAGGCTAGACACAGGCTAGATACAGGCTAGACATCGGCTAGACACAGGCTAGACACAGGCTAGAAACAAGCTAGACACAGGCTAGACACAGGCTAGACACAGGCTAGACACAGGCTAGACACAGGCTAGACACAGGCTAGACACTGGCTAGACACAGGCTAGACACAGGCTAGACACAGGCTAGACACAGGCTAGACACAGGCTAGACAGAGGCTAGACACAGGCTAGACACAGGCTAGAAAGAGGCTACACACAAGCTAGACACAGGCTGGATAGAGGCGTGACACAGGCAAGACACAGGCAAGACACTGGCTAGACACAGGTTAGACACAGGCTAGACACAGGCTAGACACAGGCTAGAAACAGGCTAGACACAAGCTAGACACAGGCAAGATACAGGCTAGACACAAGCTAGACACAGGCTAGACAGAGGCTCGACACAGGCTAGATACAGGCTAGATACAGTATAGACACAGGCAAGTCACATACTAGACACAGGCAAGACACAGGCAAGACACTGGCAAGACACAGGCAAGACACAGGCAAGACACTGGCTAGACACAGGCTAGACACAGGCTAGACACTGGCTAGACACAAGATACAGGCTAGACACAGGCTAGACACAGGCTAAAAAGAGGCTAGACACAGGCTAGGCACAGGCTAGACACAGGCTAGACACAGGCTAGACACAGGCTAGACACAGGCTAGACAGAGGCTAGACACAGGCTAGACACAGGCTAGAAAGAGGCTACACACAAGCTAGACACAGGCTGGATAGAGGCTAGACACAGGCAAGACACAGGCAAGACACTGGCTAGACACAGGCTAGACACAGGCTAGACACGGGCTAGACACAAGCTAGACACAGGCTAGACACAGGCTAGGCACAGGCTAGACACAGGCTAGACACAGGCTAGACACAGGCTAGACACAGGCTAGAAAGAGGCTAGACACAGGTTAGACACAGGCTAGACAGGCTAGACACAGGCTAGACACAGGCTAGACACAGGCTAGACACATGCTAGACACAGGCTAGACACATGCTAGACACAGGCTAGAAAGAGGCTAGACACAGGCAAGACACAAGATAGACACAGGCTAGACACAGGCTAGACACAAGCTAGACTTAGGCTAGACACAGGCTAGACACACGATAGGCACAGGCAAGACAGATACTAGACACAGGCTAGACACAGGCTAGAAAGAGGCTAGACACAGGCTACGCACAGGCTAGACACAGTATAGACTCAGGCAAGTCACATACTAGACACAGGCAAGACACAGGCAAGACACTGGCTAGACACAAGCTAGACACAGGGTAGACACAGGCTAGACACAGGCTAGACACAGGCTAGACACAGGCTAGACACAGGCTAGACACAGGCTAGACACAGGCTAGACACAGGCTAGACACAGGCTAGACACAGGCTAGACACAGGCTAGAAAGAGGCTAGACACAGGCTAGACACAGGCTAGACACAGGCTAGACACAGGCTAGACACAGGCTAGACACAGGCTAGACACAGGCTAGACACAGGCTAGACACAGGCTAGACACAGGCTAGACACAGGCTAGACACAGGCTAGATACAGGCTAGACACAGGCTAGACACAGGCTAGATACAGGCTAGACACAGGCTAGACACAGGCTAGACACAGGCTAGACACAGGCTAGAAACAGGCAAGACACAAGCTAGACAAGGTCTAGACACAGGCTAGACACAGGCTAGACACAAGCTAGACACAGGCTGGATACAGGCTGGACACTGGCTGGATGAGGCTAGATACAGGCAAGATACAGGTTAGACACAAGCTAGACACAGGCTAGACAGAGGCTAGACATAGGCTAGATACAGGCTAGAGATCGGCTAGACACTGTCTAGACACAGGCTAGACACAGGCTAGACACAGGCTAGACACAGGCTAGACACAGGCTAGACACAGGCTAGATACAGGCTAGACACAGGCTAGAAACAGGCTAGACACAAGCTAGACACAGGCTGGATAGAGGCGAGACACAGGCAAGACTCAGGCAAGTCACATACTAGACACAGGCAAAACATAGGCAAGACACTGGCTAGACACAGGCTAGACACAGGCTAGACAGAGGCTAGACACAGGCTAGATACAGGCTAGACATCGGTTAGACACAGGCTAGACACAGGCTAGAAACAAGCTAGACACAGGCTAGACAGAGGCTAGACACAGGCTAGACACAGGCTAGACACAGGCTAGACACAGGCTAGAACAGGCTAGACACAGGCTAGACACTGGCTAGACACAGGCTAGACACAGGCACAGACACAGGCTAGACACAGGCTAGACACAGGCTAGACAGAGGCTAGACACAGGCTAGACACAGGCTAGAAAGAGGCTACACACAGGCTAGACACAGGCTGGATACAGGCTAGACACAGGCAAGACACAGGCAAGACACTGGCTAGACACAGGCTAGACACAGGCTAGACACAGGCTAGACACAGGCTAGAAACAGGCTAGACACAAGCTAGCCACAGGCAAGATACAGGCTAGACACAAGCTAGACACAGGCTAGACAGAGGCTCGACACAGGCTAGATACAGGCTAGATACAGTATAGACACAGGCAAGTCACATACTAGACACAGGCAAGACACAGGCAAGACACTGGCAAGACACAGGCAAGACACAGGCAAGACACTGGCTAGACACAGGCTAGACACAGGCTAGACACTGGCTAGACACAAGCTAGATACAGGCTAGACACAGGCTAAAAAGAGGCTAGACACAGGCTAGACACAGGCTAGGCACAGGCTAGACACCGGCAAACACAGGCTAGACACAGGCTAGACACATACTAGACACAGGCAAGACAAAGGCTAGACAGAGGCAAGAGCCAGGGTAGACACAGGCTAGAAAGAGGCTAGACACCGGCTAGGCACAGGCTAGACACAGGCTAGACAGAGGCTACACACAGGCTAGATACAGGCTAGACATCGGCTAGACACTAGCTAGACACTGGCTAGACACAGGCTAGACACAGGCTAGACACAGGCAAGACACAGGATAGACACATGCTGGACACGGGCTAGACACAGGCTAGACACAAGCTAGACACAGGCTAGATACAAGCTAGACACAGGCTAGACATAGGCTATACACAGGCCAGACAAATACTAGACAAAGGCAAGACACAGGCTAGACACAGGCTAGACCAAGGCTAGACACAGACTAGACACAGGCTAGACACAGGCTAGACACAAGCTAGACCCAGGCTCGATACGGGCTAGAAACATGCAAGCCACAGGCTAGACACAAGCTAGACACAGGCTAGACAAATACTAGACACAGGCAAGACACAGGCAAGACACAGGCTAAACACAGGCTAGACCTAGGCTAGACACAGGCTAGAAAGAGGCTAAACACAGGCTAGGCACAGGCTAGACACAGGCTAGACACAGGTTAGACACAGGCTCGACACAGGCTAGACACATGCTAGACACAGGCTAGACACAAGCTAGACACAGGCTAGACACAGGCTAGACACAGGATAGGCACAGGCAAAACACATACTAGACACAGGCTAGGCACAAGCTAGAAAGAGGCTAGACACAGGCTAGGCACTGGCTAGACACAGGCTAGACACAAGCTAGACACAGGCTAGACACAGGCTAGACACAAGCAAGACACAGGCTAGACACAGGCTAGACCCAGGCTAGACAGGCTAGACACAGGCTAGACACAGGCTAGACACAGGCAAGACACAGGATAGACACATGCTGGACACGGGCTAGATACAGGCTAGACACAAGCTAGACACAGGCTAGACATAGGCTATACACAGGCCGGACAAATACTAGACAAAGGCAAGGCACAGGCTAGACACAGGCTAGACCAAGGCTAGACACAGACTAGTCACAGGCTAGACACAGGCTAGACACAAGCTAGACCCAGGCTCGATACGGGCTAGAAACATGCAAGCCACAGGCTAGACACAAGCTAGACACAGGCTAGACAAATACTAGACACAGGCAAGACACAGGCTAAACACAGGCTAGACCTAGGCTAGACACAGGCTAGAAAGAGGCTAAACACAGGCTAGGCACAGGCTAGACACAGGCTAGACACAGGTTAGACACAGGCTCGACACAGGCTAGACACATGCTAGAAACAGGCTAGACACAAGCTAGACACAGGCTAGACACAGGCTAGACACAGGCTAGACACAGGATAGGCACAGGCAAAACACATACTAGACACAGGCTAGGCACAAGCTAGAAAGAGGCTAGACACAGGCTAGGCACTGGCTAGACACAGGCTAGACACAAGCTAGACACAGGCTAGACACAGGCTAGACACAAGCAAGACACAGGCTAGACACAGGCTAGACACAGTATAGACACAGGCAAGTCACATACTAGACACAGGCAAGACACAGGCAAGACACAGGCTAGACACAGGCAAGACACAGGCTAGACACAAGGTAGACACAGGCTAGACAAATGCTAGACACAGGCAAGACACAGGCTGGACACAGGCTAGACCAGGCTAGACACAGGCTAGACACAGGCTAGACACAGGCTAGACACAGGCTAGACACAGGCTAGACACAGGCTAGACACAGGATAGACACAGGATAGTAACAGGCTAGACACAGGCTAGACACAGGATAGACACAGGCTAGACACAGGCTAGACACAGGCTAGACACAGGCTAGACACAGGCTAGACACAGGCTAGACACAGTATAGACACAGGCAAGTCACATACTAGACACAGGCTAGACACATGCTAGACACAGGCTAGAAAGAGGCTAGACACAGGCAAGACACAAGCTAGACACAGGCTAGACACAGGCTAGACACAGGCTAGACACAGGCTAGACACAAGCTAGACACAGGCTAGACAGAGGCTAGACACAGGCTAGACACAGGCTAGAAAGAGGCTAGACACAGGTTAGACACAGGCTAGACACAGGCTAGACACAGGCTAGACACAGGCTAGACACAGGCTAGACACAGGCTAGACACAGGCTATTCACATGCTAGACACAGTATAGACACAGGTAAGTCACATACTAGACACAGGCAAGACACAGGCAAGACACTGGCAAGACACAGGCAAGACACAGGCAAGACACTGGCTAGACACAGGCTAGACACAGGCTAGACACAGGCTAGAAACAAGCTAGACACAAGCTAGACACAGGCCAGACACAGGCTAGACACAGGCTAGACACAAGCTAGACACAGGCTAGACACAGGCTAGACACAAGCAAGACACAGGCTAGACACAGGCTAGACACAGTATAGACACAGGCAAGTCACATACTAGACACAGGCAAGACACAGGCAAGACACAGGCTAGACACAGGCAAGACACAGGCTAGACACAAGGTAGACACAGGCTAGACAAATGCTAGACACAGGCAAGACACAGGCTGGACACAGGCTAGACACAGGCTAGACACAGGCTAGACACAGGCTAGACACAGGCTAGACACAGGCTAGACACAGGCTAGACACAGGATAGACACAGGATAGACACAGGCTAGACACAGGCTAGACACAGGCTAGACACAGGCTAGACACAGGCTAGACACAGGCTAGACACAGGCTAGACACAGGCTAGACACAGGCTAGACACAGGCTAGATACAGGCTAGACACAGTATAGACACAGGCAAGTCACATACTAGACACAGGCAAGACACAGGCAAGACACTGACAAGACACAGGCAAGACACGGGCAAGACACTGGCTAGACACAGGCTAGACACAGGCTAGACACAGGCTAGACACAGGCTAGACACAGGCTAGACACAGGCTAGACACAGGCTAGACACAGGCTAGACACAGGCTAGGCAGATGCAGGCTTGAGATCAGGCTAGACACAGGCTAGACACAGACACAGGCTAGACACAAGGCTAGACACAGGCTAGACACAGGTTAGACACAGGCTAGACACAGGCTAGACACAGGCTAGACACAGGCAAGACACTGGCTAGACACAGGCTAGACACAGGCTAGACACAGGCTAGACACTGGCTAGACACAAGCTAGATACAGGCTAGACACAGGCTAAAAAGAGGCTAGACACAGGCTAGACACAGGCAAGATACAGGCTAGACACAAGCTAGACACAGGCTAGACAGAGGCTCGACACAGGCTAGATACAGGCTAGATACAGTATAGACACAGGCAAGTCACATACTAGACACAGGCAAGACACAGGCAAGACACAGGCAAGACACTGGCAAGACACAGGCAAGACACAGGCAAGACACTGGCTAGACACAGGCTAGACACAGGCTAGACACTGGCTAGACACAAGCTAGATACAGGCTAGACACAGGCTAAAAAGAGGCTAGACACAGGCTAGGCACAGGCTAGACACCGGCAAACACAGGCTAGACACAGGCTAGACACATACTAGACACAGGCAAGACAAAGGCTAGACAGAGGCAAGAGCCAGGGTAGACACAGGCTAGAAAGAGGCTAGACACCGGCTAGGCACAGGCTAGACACCGGCTAGGCACAGGCTAGACACAGGCTAGAAACAGGCTAGGCACAGGCTAGACAAAGACTAGACACAGGCTAGACAGAGGCTACACACAGGCTAGATACAGGCTAGACATCGGCTAGACACTAGCTAGACACTGGCTAGACCCAGGCTAGACATAGGCTAGACACAGGATAGACACATGCTGGACACGGGCTAGACACAGGCTAGACACAAGCTAGACACAGGCTTGATACAAGCTAGACACAGGCTAGAAATAGGCTATACACAGGCCAGACAAATACTAGACAAAGGCAAGACACAGGCTAGACACAGGCTAGATCAAGGCTAGACACAGACTAGACACAGGCTAGACACAGGCTAGACACAAGCTAGACCCAGGCTCGATACGGGCTAGAAACATGCAAGCCACAGGCTAGACACAAGCTAGACACAGGCTAGACAAATACTAGACACAGGCAAGACACAGGCAAGACACAGGCTAAACACAGGCTAGACCCAGGCTAGACACAGGCTAGAAAGAGGCTAAACACAGGCTAGGCACAGGCTAGACACAGGCTAGACACAGGTTAGACACAGGCTCGACACAGGCTAGACACATGCTAGACACAGGCTAGACACAAGCTAGACACAGGCTAGACACAGGCTAGACACATGATAGGCACAGGCAAAACACATACTAGACACAGGCTAGGCACAAGCTAGAAAGAGGCTAGACACAGGCTAGGCACTGGCTAGACACAGGCTAGACACAAGCTAGACACAGGCTAGACACAGGCTAGACACAAGCAAGACACAGGCTAGACACAGGCTAGACCCAGGCTAGACAGGCTAGACACAGGCTAGACACAGGCTAGACACAGGCAAGACACAGGATAGACACATGCTGTACACGGGCTAGACACAGGCTAGACACAAGCTAGACACAGGCTAGACACAGGCTAGACACAGGCTAGACATAGGCTATACACAGGCCAGACAAATACTAGACAAAGGCAAGACACAGGCTAGACACAGGCTAGACCAAGGCTAGACACAGACTAGACACAGGCTAGACACAGGCTAGACACAAGCTAGACCCAGGCTCGATACGGGCTAGAAACATCCAAGCCACAGGCTAGACACAAGCTAGACACAGGCTAGACAAATACTAGACACAGGCAAGACACAGGCTAAACACAGGCTAGACCTAGGCTAGACACAGGCTAGAAAGAGGCTAAACACAGGCTAGGCACAGGCTAGACACAGGCTAGACACAGGTTAGACACAGGCTCGACACAGGCTAGACACATGCTAGACAAATGCTAGAAACACGCTAGACACAAGCTAGACACAGGCTAGACACAGGCTAGACACAGGATAGGCACAGGCAAAACACATACTAGACACAGGCTAGGCACAAGCTAGAAAGAGGCTAGACACAGGCTAGGCACTGGCTAGACACAGGCTAGATACAAGCTAGACACAGGCTAGACACAGGCTAGACACAAGCAAGACACAGGCTAGACACAGGCTAGACACAGTATAGACACAGGCAAGTCACATACTAGACACATACTAGACACAGGCAAGACACAGGCAAGACACAGGCTAGACACAGGCAAGACACAGGCTAGACACAAGGTAGACACAGGCTAGACAAATGCTAGACACAGGCAAGACACAGGCTGGACACAGGCTAGACCTAGGCTAGACACAGGCTAGACACAGGCTAGACACAGGCTAGACACAGGCTAGACACAGGCTAGACACAGGCTAGACACAGGCTAGACACAGGCTAGACACAGGCTAGAAAGAGGCTAGACACAGGCAAGACACAAGCTAGACACAGGCTAGACACAGGCTAGACACAGGCTAGACACAAGCTAGACACAGGCTAGACAGAGGCTAGACACAGGCTAGACACAGGCTAGACACAGGCTAGACACAGGTTAGACACAGGCAAGACACAGGCTAGACACAGGCTAGACACAGGCTAGACACAGGCTAGACACAGGCTATTCACATGCTAGACACAGGCTAGACACAGGCTAGACACAGGCTAGACACAGGCTAGACACAGGCAAGACACAGGCAAGACACAGGCAAGACACAGGCAAGACACAGGCTAGACACAGGCTAGACACAGGCTAGACACAGGCTAGACACAGGCTAGACACAAGCTAGACACAGGCCAGACACAGGCTAGACACAGGCTAGACACAGGCTAGACACAAGCAAGACACAGGCTAGACACAGGCTAGACACTGTATAGACACAGGCAAGTCACATACTAGACACAGGCAAGACACAGGCAAGACACAGGCTAGACACAGGCAAGACACAGGCTAGACACAAGGTAGACACAGGCTAGACAAATGCTAGACACAGGCAAGACACAGGCTGGACACAGGCTAGACCTAGGCTAGACACAGGCTAGACACAGGCTAGACACAGGCTAGACACAGGCTAGACACAGGCTAGACACAGGCTAGACACAGGATAGACACAGGCTAGACACAGGCTAGACACAGGCTAGACACAGGCTAGACACAGGCTAGACACAGGCTAGACACAGGCTAGACACAGGCTAGACACAGGCTAGACACAGGCTAGACACAGGCTAGACACAGGCTAGACACAGGCTAGATACAGGCTAGACACAGTATAGACACAGGCAAGTCACATACTAGACACAGGCAAGACTCAGGCAAGACACTGACAAGACACAGGCAAGACACAGGCAAGACACTGGCTAGACACAGGCTAGACACAGGCTAGACACAGGCTAGACACTGGCTAGACACAGGCTAGGCACAGGCTAGACAGAGGCTAGACACAGGCTAGATGCAGGCTTGAGATCGGCTAGACACAGGCTAGACACAGGCTAGACACAAGCTGTACACAGGTTAGACACAGGCTAGACACAGGCTAGACACAGGCTAGACACAGGCAAGACACTGGCTAGACACAGGCTAGACACAGGCTAGACACAGGCTAGACACTGGCTAGACACAAGCTAGATACAGGCTAGACACAGGCTAAAAAGAGGCTAGACACAGGCTAGACACAGGCTAGACACTGGCTAGACACAGGCTAGGCACAGGCTAGACAGAGGCTAGACACAGGCTAGATGCAGGCTTGAGATCGGCTAGACACAGGCTAGACACAGGCTAGACACGGGCTAGACACAAGCTAGACACAGGCTAGACAGAGGCTAGACACAGGCTAGACACAGGCTAGAAAGAGGCTAGACACAGGTTAGACACAGGCTAGACACTGGCTAGACACAGGCTAGACACAGGCTAGACACATGCTAGACACAGGCTAGACACATGCTAGACACAGGCTAGAAAGAGGCTAGACACAGGCAAGACACAAGCTAGACACAGGCTAGACACAGGCTAGACACAGGCTAGACACAAGCTAGACACAGGCTAGACAGAGGCTAGACACAGGCTAGACACAGGCTAGAAAGAGGCTAGACACAGGTTAGACACAGGCTAGACACAGGCTAGACACAGGCTAGACACAGGCTAGACACAGGCTAGACACAGGCTAGTCACATGCTAGACACAGGATAGACACAGGCAAGACACAGGCAAGACACTGGCAAGACACAGGCAAGACACAGGCAAGACACTGGCTAGACACAGGCTAGACACAGGCTAGACACTGGCTAGAAACAAGCTAGACACAGGCCAGACACAGGCTAGACACAGGCTAGACACAAGCTAGACACAGGCTAGACAGAGGCTAGACACAGGCTAGACACAGGCTAGAAAGAGGCTACACACTGGTTAGACACAGGCTAGACACTGGCTAGACACAGGCTAGACACAGGCTAGACACATGCTAGACACAGGCTAGAAAGAGGCTAGACACAGGCTAGACAGAGGCTAGACACAGGCTAGACACCGGCTAGATACAGGCTAGACACAGTATAGACAGGCAAGTCACATACTAGACACAGGCAAGACACAGGCAAGACAATGGCAAGACACAGGCTAGACAGATAATAGACACAGGCAAGGCACAGGCTAGACACAGGCTAGACACAGGCTAGACACAGGCTAGACACAGGCTAGACACAGGCTAGACACAGGCTAGACACAGGCTAGACACAGGCTAGAAAGAGGCTAGACACAGGATAGACACAGGCTAGACACTGGCTAGACACAGGCTAGACACAGGCTAGACACATGCTAGACACAGGCTAGAAAGAGGCTAGACACAGGCTAGACAGAGGCTAGACACAGGCTAGACACAAGCTAGACACAGGCTAGACACAGGCTAGACACAGGATAGGCACAGGCAAGACACATACTAGACACAGGCTAGACACAGGCACAGAAAGAGGTTAGACACAGGCTACGACACAGGCTAGACACAGTATAGACTCAGGCAAGTCACATACTAGACACATGCAAGACACAGGCAAGACTCTGGCTGGACACAAGCTAGACACAGGCTGTACACAGGCTAGACACAGGATAGACACAGGCTAGACACAGGCTAGACACAGGCTAGACACAAGCTAGACACAGGCTAGACAGAGGCTAGACACAGGCTAGACACAGGCTAGAAAGAGGCTAGACACAGGTTAGACACTGGCTAGACACAGGCTAGACACAGGCTAGACACAGGCTAGAC
This sequence comes from Zaprionus indianus, assembly GCA_018904595.1. Taxonomy (NCBI): domain Eukaryota; kingdom Metazoa; phylum Arthropoda; class Insecta; order Diptera; family Drosophilidae; genus Zaprionus; species Zaprionus indianus. The sequence goes on along the minus strand of JAEIHA010001074.1, from coordinate 88,535 downwards.
ACAGGCTAGACACAGGCTTGACACAGGCTAGACACATGCTTGACACAGGCTAGAAAGAGGCTAGACACTGGCTAGACACAGGCTAGACACAGGCTAGGCACAGGCTAGACACAAGCTAGACACAGGCTAGACACAGGCTAGACACAAGCTAGACACAGGCTGGATACAGGCTAGACACAGGCTAGACACAGTATAGACACAGGCAAGTCACATACTAGACACAGGCAAGACACAGGCTAGACACAGGCTAGACACAGGACAGACACAGGCTAGACACAGGATAGACACAGGCTAGACACAAGCAAGACACAGGCTAGACACAAGCTAGACACAGGCTAGACAAATACTAGACACAGGCAAGACACAGGCTAGACACAGGCTTGACCTAGGCTAGAGACAGGCTAGACACAGGCTAGACACAGGCTAGAAAGAGGCTTGACCTAGGCTAGACACAGGCTAGAAAGAGGGTAGACACAGGCTAGACACAGGCTAGACAGAGGCTAGACACAAGCTAGACACAGGCTAGACACAGGCTAGACACAGGCTAGACACAGGCTAGACACAGGCTAGACACAGGCTAGACACAGGCTAGACACAAGGTAGACACCGGCTAGACTCAGGCTAGACACAGGCTAGACACAGGCTAGACAAATGCTAGACACAGGCAAGACACAGGCTAGACACAGGGTAGATATAAGCTAGACACAGGCTAGACACAGGCTAGACACAGGCTGGATACAGGCTAGACACAAGCAAGACACAGGCTAGACACAGGCTAGACAAATACTAGACACAGGCAAGACACAGGCTAGACACAGGCTAGACCTAGGCTAGACACAGGCTAGACACAGGCTAGAAAGAGGCTAGAAAGAGGCTAGGCACAGGCAAGACACAGGCAAGACACAGGCAAGACACTGGCTAGACACAGGCTAGACACAGGCTAGACAGAGGCTAGACACAAGCTAGACACAGGCTAGACACAGGCTAGACACAGGCTAGACACAGGCTAGACACAGGCTAGACAAAGGCTAGACACAGGCTAGACACAGGCTAGACATCGGCTAGACACTGGCTAGACACTGGCTAGACTCAGGCTAGACACAGGCTAGACACAGGCTAGACACAGGCTAGACACAGTATAGACACAAGCAAGTCACACACTAGACACAGGCAACACACAGGCAAGACACAGGCAAGACACAGGCAAGACACTGGCAAGACACTGGCTAGACACAGGCTAGACACACGCTAGACACAGGCTAGACACAAGCTAGACACAGGCTAGACACAGGCTAGACACAGGCTAGACACAGGCTAGACACAGGCTAGACACAGTATAGACACAGGCAAGTCACACACTAGACACAGGCAACACACAGGCAAGACACAGGCAAGACACAGGCAAGACACTGGCAAGACACTGGCTAAACACAGGCTAGACACAGGCTAGACACAGGCTAGACACAAGCTAGACACAGGCTATACACAGCCTAGACACAGGCTAGACACAGGCTAGACACAGGCTAGACACAGGCTAGACACAGGCTAGACACAAGGTAGACACAGGCTAGACTCAGGCTAGACACAGGCTAGACACAGGCTAGAAAGAGGCTACACACTGGTTAGACACAGGCTAGACACTGGCTGGACACAGGCTAGACACAGGCTAGACACATGCTAGACACAGGCTAGAAAGAGGCTAGACACAGGCTAGACAGAGGCTAGACACAGGCTAGACACCGGCTAGATACAGGCTAGACACAGTATAGACAGGCAAGTCACATACTAGACACAGGCAAGACACAGGCAAGACAATGGCAAGACACAGGCTAGACAGATAATAGACACAGGCAAGGCACAGGCTAGACACAGGCTAGACACAGGCTAGACACAGGCTAGACACAGGCTAGACACAGGCTAGAAAGAGGCTAGACACAGGATAGACACAGGCTAGACACTGGCTAGACACAGGCTAGACACAGGCTAGACACATGCTAGACACAGGCTAGAAAGAGGCTAGACACAGGCTAGACAGAGGCTAGACACAGGCTAGACACAAGCTAGACACAGGCTAGACTCAGGCTAGACACAGGATAGGCACAGGCAAGACACATACTAGACACAGGCTAGACACAGGCTAGAAAGAGGTTAGACACAGGCTACGCACAGGCTAGACACAGTATAGACTCAGGCAAGTCACATACTAGACACATGCAAGACACAGGCAAGACTCTGGCTGGACACAAGCTAGACACAGGCTGGACACAGGCTAGACACAGGATAGACACAGGCTAGACACAGGCTAGACACAGGCTAGACACAAGCTAGACACAGGCTAGACAGAGGCTAGACACAGGCTAGACACAGGTTAGAAAGAGGCTAGACACAGGTTAGACACTGGCTAGACACAGGCTAGACACAGGCTAGACACAGGCTAGACACAGGCTAGACACAGGCTAGACACAGGCTAGACACATGCTTGACACAGGCTAGAAAGAGGCTAGCCACAGGCTAGACACAGGCTAGACACAGGCTAGGCACAGGCTAGACACAAGCTAGACACAGGCTAGACACAGGCTAGACACAAGCTAGACACAGGCTGGATACAGGCTAGACACAGGCTAGACACAGTATAGACACAGGCAAGTCACATACTAGACACAGGCAAGACACAGGCTAGACACAGGCTAGACACAGGATAGACACAGGCTAGACACAGGATAGACACAGGCTAGACACAAGCAAGACACAGGCTAGACACAAGCTAGACACAGGCTAGACAAATACTAGACACAGGCAAGACACAGGCTAGACACAGGCTTGACCTAGGCTAGATACAGGCTAGACACAGGCTAGACACAGGCTAGAAAGAGGCTTGACCTAGGCTAGACACAGGCTAGAAAGAGGGTAGACACAGGCTAGACACAGGCTAGACAGAGGCTAGACACAAGCTAGACACAGGCTAGACACAGGCTAGACACAGGCTAGACACAGGCTAGACACAGGCTAGACACAGGCTAGACACAAGGTAGACACAGGCTAGACTCAGGCTAGACACAGGCTAGACACAGGCTAGACACAGGCTAGACACAGGCAAGACACAGGCTAGACACAGGGTAGATATAAGCTAGACACAGGCTAGACACAGGCTAGACACAGGCTGGATACAGGCTAGACACAAGCAAGACACAGGCTAGACACAGGCTAGACAAATACTAGACACAGGCAAGACACAGGCTAGACACAGGCTAGACCTAGGCTAGACACAGGCTAGACACAGGCTAGAAAGAGGCTAGAAAGAGGCTAGGCACAGGCAAGACACAGGCAAGACACTGGCTAGACACAGGCTAGACACAGGCTAGACAGAGGCTAGACACAAGCTAGACACAGTCTAGACACAGGCTAGACACAGGCTAGACACAGGCTAGACACAGGCTAGACAAAGGCTAGACACAAGCTAGACACAGGCTAGACATCGGCTAGACACTGGCTAGACACTGGCTAGACTCAGGCTAGACACAGGCTAGACACAGGCTAGACACAGGCTAGACACAGGCTAGACACAGGCTAGACACAGGCTAGACACAGGCTAGACACAGGCTAGACACAGGCTAGACACAGGCTAGACACAGGCTAGACACATGCTTGACACAGGCTAGAAAGAGGCTAGACACAGGCTAGACACAGGCTAGACACAGGCTAGGCACAGGCTAGACACAAGCTAGACACAGGCTAGACACAGGCTAGACACAAGCTAGACACAGGCTGGATACAGGCTAGACACAGGCTAGACACAGTATAGACACAGGCAAGTCACATACTAGACACAGGCAAGACACAGGCTAGACACAGGCTAGACACAGGATAGACACAGGCTAGACACAGGATAGACACAGGCTAGACACAAGCAAGACACAGGCTAGACACAAGCTAGACACAGGCTAGACAAATACTAGACACAGGCAAGACACAGGCTAGACACAGGCTTGACCTAGGCTAGACACAGGCTAGACACAGGCTAGAAACAGGCTAGAAAGAGGCTTGACCTAGGCTAGACACAGGCTAGAAAGAGGGTAGACACAGGCTAGACACAGGCTAGACAGAGGCTAGACACAAGCTAGACACAGGCTAGACACAGGCTAGACACAGGCTAGACACAGGCTAGACACAGGCTAGACACAGGCTAGACACAGGCTAGACACAAGGTAGACACAGGCTAGACTCAGGCTAGACACAGGCTAGACACAGGCTAGACACAGGCTAGATACAGGCAAGACACAGGCTAGACACAGGGTAGATATAAGCTAGACACAGGCTAGACACAGGCTGGATACAGGCTAGACACAAGCAAGACACAGGCTAGACACAGGCTAGACAAATACTAGACACAGGCAAGACACAGGCTAGACACAGGCTAGACCTAGGCTAGACACAGGCTAGACACAGGCTAGAAAGAGGCTAGAAAGAGGCTAGGCACAGGCAAGACACAGGCAAGACACTGGATAGACACAGGCTAGACACAGGCTAGACAGAGGCTAGACACAAGCTAGACACAGGCTAGACACAGGCTAGACACAGGCTAGACACAGGCTAGACACAGGCTAGACAAAGGCTAGACACAGGCTAGACACAGGCTAGACATCGGCTAGACACTGGCTAGACACTGGCTAGACTCAGGCTAGACACAGGCTAGACACAGGCTAGACACAGGCTAGACACAGGCTAGACACAGGCTAGACACAAGATAGACACAGGCTAAACACAGGCTAGACACAGGCTAGACACAGGCTAGACACAGGCCAGACACAGGCTGGACACAGTATAGACACAGGCAAGTCACACACTAGACACAGGCAACACACAGGCAAGACACAGGCAAGACACAGGCAAGACACTGGCAAGACACTGGCTAGACACAGGCTAGACACAGGCTAGACACAGGCTAGACACAAGCTAGACACAGGCTAGACACAGCCTAGACACAGGCTAGACACAGGCTAGACACAGGCTAGACACAGGCTAGACACAGGCTAGACACAGGCTAGACACAGGCTAGACTCAGGCTAGACACAGGCTAGACACAGGCTAGACACAGTATAGACACAGGCAAGTCACACACTAGACACAGGCAACACACAGGCAAGACACATGCAACACACAGGCAAGACACAGGCTAGACACAGGCTAGACACAGGCTAGACACAGGCTAGACACAGGCTAGACACAGGCTAGACACAGGCTAGACACAGGCTAGACACAGGCTAGACACAAGCTAGACACAGGATAGACACAGGCTAGACACAGGCTTGACCTAGGCTAGACCTAGGCTAGACACAGGCTAGACACAGGTTAGAAAGAGGCTAGACACAGGCTAGGCACAGGCAAGACACAGGCAAGACACTGGCTAGACACAGGCTAGACACAGGCTAGACAGAGGCTAGACACAAGCTAGACACAGGCTAGACACAGGCTAGACACAGGCTAGACACAGGCTAGACACAGGCTAGACACAGGCTAGACACAGGCTAGACACAGGCAAGACACAGGCTAGACACAGGCTAGACACAGGCTGGATACAGGCTAGACACAAGCAAGACCCAGGCTAGACACAAGCTAGACACAGGCTAGACAAATACTAGACACAGGCAAGACACAGGCTAGACACAGGCTAGACCTAGGCTAGACACAGGCTAGACACAGGCTAGAAAGAGGCTAGACACAGGCTAGGCACAGGCAAGACACAGGCAAGACACTGGCTAGACACAGGCTAGACACAGGCTAGACAGAGGCTAGACACAGGCAAGACACTGGCTAGACACAGGCTAGACACAGGCTAGACACAGGCTAGACACAAGCTAGACACAGGCTAGACACAGGCTAGACACAGGCTAGACACAGGCTAGACACAGGCTAGACACAGGCTAGACACAAGGTAGACACAGGCTAGACTCAGGCTAGACACAGGCTAGACACAGGCTAGACACAGGCTAGACACAGGCAAGACACAGGCTAGACACAGGGTAGATATAAGCTAGACACAGGCTAGACACAGGCTAGACACAGGCTGGATACAGGCTAGACACAAGCAAGACACAGGCTAGACACAGGCTAGACAAATACTAGACACAGGCAAGACACAGGCTAGACACAGGCTAGACCTAGGCTAGACACAGGCTAGACACAGGCTAGAAAGAGGCTAGGCACAGGCAAGACACAGGCAAGACACTGGCTAGACACAGGCTAGACACAGGCTAGACAGAGGCTAGACACAAGCTAGACACAGGCTAGACACAGGCTAGACACAGGCTAGACACAGGCTAGACACAGGCTAGACAAAGGCTAGACACAGGCTAGACACAGGCTAGACACAAGCTAGACACAGGCTAGACACAGGCTAGACACAGGATAGGCACAGGCAAGACACATACTAGACACAGGCTAGACACAGGCTAGAAAGAGGCTAGACACAGGCAAGACACAGGCTAGAAAGAGGCTAGACACAGGCTAGGCACAGGCTAGACACAGGTAAGACACAGGAAAGACACATACTAGACACAGTCAAGACAAAGGCTAGACAGAGGCAAGACTCAGGCTAGACACAGGCTAGACACAGGCTAAACACATGATAGAAACAGGCTAGACACAGGCTAGACACAGGCTAGACATAAGCTAGACACAGGCTAAACACAGGCTAGACACAAGCTAGACACAGGGTGGATACAGGCTAGACACAGGCTAGACACAGGCTAGACACAAGCTAGACTCAGACTAGACACAGTATAGACACAGGCAAGTCACATACTAGACACAGGCAACACACAGGCAAGACACAGGCAAGACACAGGCAAGACACTGGCAAGACACTGGCTAGACACAGTCTAGACACAGGCTAGACACAGGCTAGATACAAGCTAGACACAGGCTAGACACAGGCTAGACACAGGCTAGACACAGGCTAGACACAGGCTAGACACAGGCTAGACACAGGCTAGACACAGGCTAGACACAGGCTAGACACAGGCTAGACACAGGCTAGACACAGGCTAGACACAGGCTAGACACAGGCTAGACACAGGCTAGACACAGGCTAGACACAGGCTAGACACAGGCTAGACACAAGGTAGACACAAGGTAGACACAGGCTAGACTCAGGCTAGACACAGGCTAGACACAGGCTAGACACAGGCTAGGCACAGGCTAGACACAGGCTAGGCACAGGTTTGACACAGGCTAGAAACAGGCTAGGCACAGGCTAGACAAAGACTAGCCACAGGCTAGACAGAGGCTAGACACAGGCTAGATACAGGCTAGACATCGGCTAGACACTGGCTAGACACTGGCTAGACTCAGGCTAGACACAGGCTAGACACAGGCTAGACACAGGCTAGACACAGTACAGACACAGGCAAGTCACACACTAGACACAGGCAACACACAGGCAAGACACAGGCAAGACACAGGCAAGACACTGGCAAGACACTGGCTAGACACAGGCTAGACACAGGCTAGACACAGGCTAGACACAGGCTAGACACAGGCTAGACACAGGCTAGACACAGGCTAGACAGAGGCTAGACACAGGCTAGACACAGGCTAGACACAGTATAGACACAGGCAAGTCACACACTTGACACAGGCAACACACAGGCAAGACACAGGCAAGACACAGGCAAGACACAGGCAAGACACTGGCGAGACACTGGCTAGACACAGTCTAGACACAGGCTAGACACAGGCTAGACACAAGCTAGACACAGGATAGACACAGGCTAGACACAGGCTAGACACAGGCTAAACACAGGCTAGACACAGGCTAGACACAGGATAGACACAGGCTAGACACAGGCTAGACACAGGCTAGACACAAGCTAGACACAGGATAGACACAGGCTAGACACAGGCTTGACCTAGGCTAGACCTAGGCTAGACACAGGCTAGACACAGGTTAGAAAGAGGCTAGACACAGGCTGGGCACAGGCAAGACACAGGCAAGACACTGGCTAGACACAGGCTAGACACAGGCTAGACAGAGGCTAGACACAAGCTAGACACAGGCTAGACACAGGCTAGACACAGGCTAGACACAGGCTAGACACAGGCTAGACACAGGCTAGACACAAGGTAGACACAGGCTAGACTCAGGCTAGACACAGGCTAGACACAGGCTAGACACAGTATAGACACAGGCAAGTCACACACTAGACACAGGCAACACACAGGCAAGACACATGCAACACACAGGCAAGACACAGGCAAGACACAGGCAAGACGCAGGCAAGACACTGGCTTGACCTAGGCTAGACACAGGCTAGACACAGGCTAGAAAGAGGCTAGACACAGGCTAGGCACAGGCAAGACACAGGCAAGACACTGGCTAGACACAGGCTAGACACAGGCTAGACAGAGGCTAGACACAGGCTAGACACAGGCTAGACACAGGCTAGATATAAGCTAGACACAGGCAAGACACAGGCTAGACACAAGGTAGACACAGGCTAGACTCAGGCTAGACACAGGCTAGACACAGGCTAGACACAGGCTAGACACAGGCTAGATATAAGCTAGACACAGGCAAGACACAGGCTAGACACAGGCTAGACACAGGCTGGATACAGGCTAGACACAAGCAAGACACAGGCTAGACACAAGCTAGACACAGGCTAGACAAATACTAGACACAGGCAAGACACAGGCTAGACACAGGCTAGACCTAGGCTAGACACAGGCTAGACACAGGCTAGAAAGAGGCTAGACACAGGCTAGGCACAGGCAAGACACAGGCAAGACACTGGCTAGACACAGGCTAGACACAGGCTAGACAGAGGCTAGACACAGGCTAGACACAAGCTAGACACAGGCTAGACACAGGCTAGACACAGGCTAGACACAAGCTAGATACAGGCTAGACACAGGCTAGACACAGGATAGGCACAGGCAAGACACATACTAGACACAGGCTAGACACAGGCTAGAAAGAGGCTAGACACAGGCAAGACACAGGCAAGAAAGAAGCTAGACACAGGCTAGGCACAGGCTAGACACAGGTTAGACATAGGAAAGACACAGGTTAGACACAGGAAAGACACATACTAGACACAGTCAAGACAAAGGATAGACAGAGGCAAGACTCAGGCTAGACACTGGCTAAACACATGATAGAAACAGGCTAGACACAGGCTAGACACAAGCTAGACACAGGCTGGACACAGGCTAGACACAGGCTAGACACAGGCTAGACACAAGCTAGACACAGGCTAGACACAGGCTAGACACAGGCTAGATATAAGCTAGACACAGGCTAGACACAGGCTAGACACAGGCTAGACACAGGCAAGACACAGGCTAGACACAGGCTAGACACAGGCTAAACACATGATAGAAACAGGCTAGACATAAGCTAGACACAGGATAGACACAAGCTAGACACAGGCTAGACACAGGCTACACAAAGACTAGACACAGGCTAAACACAGGCTAGACACAGGCTAGACACAGGCTAGACACAGGCTAGACAGAGGCTAGACACAAGTTAGACACAGGCTAGACACAGGCTAGACACAGGCTAGACACAGGCTAGACACAGGCTAGACACAGGCTAGACACAGGCTAGACACAGGCTAGACACAGTATAGACACAGGCAAGTTACACACTAGACACAGGCAAGACACAGGCAAGACACTGGCTAGACACAGGCAAGACACAGGCTAGAAAGAGGCTAGAAAGAGGCTAGACACAGGCTAGGCACAGGCTAGACACAGGTTAGACACAGGAAAGACACATACTAGACACAGTCCAGACAAAGGATAGACAGAGGCAAGACTCAGGCTAGACACTGGCTAAACACATGATAGAAACAGGCTAGACACAGGCTAGACACAAGCTAGACACAGGCTAGACACAGGCTAGACACAGGCTAGACACAGGCTAGACACAAGCTAGACACAGGCTAGACACAGGCTAGACACAGGCTAGACACAGGCTAGACACAGGATAGACACATTCTAGACACAGGCTAGACACAGGCTAGACACAGGCTAGACACAGGCTAGACACAGGATAGACACAGGCTAGACACAGGATAGACACAGGCTAGACACAGGCTTGACCTAGGCTAGACACAGGCTAGACACAGGCTAGACACAGGCTAGGCACTGGCAAGACACAGGCAAGACACTGGCTAGACACAGGCTAGACACAGGCTAGACAGAGGCTAGACACAAGCTAGACACAAGCTAGACACAGGCTAGACACAGGCTAGACACAGGCTAGACACAGGCTAGACACAGGCTAGACACAGGCTAGACACAGGCTAGACACAGGCTAGACACAGGCTAGACACAGGCTAGACACAGGCTAGACACAGGCTAGACACAGGCTAGACACAGGCAAGACACAGGCTAGACACAAGCAAGATATAAGCTAGACACAGGCTAGACACAGGCTAGACACAGGCAAGACACAGGCTAGACACAGGCTAGACACAGGCTGGATACAGGCTAGACACAGGCTAGACACAATCTAGACACAGGCTAGACACAGGCTAGACACAGGCTAGATACAAGATAGACACAAGGTAGACACAGGCTAGACACAAGCAAAACACAGGCTAGACACAGGTAAGACACAGGAAAGACACATACTAGACACAGTCAAGACAAAGGCTAGACACAGGATAGACACAAGCTAGACACAGGCTAGACACAGGCTACACAAAGACTAGACACAGGCTAAACACAGGCTAAACACATGATAGACACAGGCTAGACATAAGCTAGACACAGGATAGACACAAGCTAGACACAGGCTAGACAGAGGCTAGACACAAGGCTAGACACAATCTAGACACAGGCTAGACACAAGCAAGACACAGGCTAGACACAGGTTAGACACAGGAAAGACACATACTAGACACAGGCTAGACACAGGCTAGAAAGAGGCTAGACACAGGCAAGACACAAGCTAGAAAGAGGCTAGACACAGGCTAGGCACAGGCTAGACACAGGTAAGACACAGGAAAGACACATACTAGACACAGTCAAGACAAAGGCTGGACAGAGGCAAGACTAAGGCTAGACACAGGCTAGATACAGGCTAAACACATGATAGAAACAGGCTAGACACAGGCTAGACACAGGCTAGACATAAGCTAGGCACAGGCTAGACACAAGCTAGACACAGGCTAGACACAAGCTAGACACAGGCTAGACACAGGCTAGACACAGGCTAGACACAAGCTAGACACAGGCTAGACACAGGCAAGACACAGGCTAGACACAAGCTAGACACAGACTAGACACAGTATAGACACAGGCAAGTCACATACTAGACACAGGCAACACACAGGCAAGACACAGGCAAGACACAGGCAAGACACTGGCAAGACACCGGCTAGACACAGGCTAGACACAGGCTAGACACAGGCTAGACACAATCTAGACACAGGCTAGACACAGGCTAGACACAAGATAGACACAAGGTAGACACAGGCTAGACACAAGCAAAACACAGGCTAGACACAGGTAAGACACAGGAAAGACACATACTAGACACAGTCAAGACAAAGGCTAGACAGAGGCAAGACTAAGGCTAGACACAGGCTAGATACAGGCTAAACACATGATAGAAACAGGCTAGACACAGGCTAGACACAGGCTAGACATAAGCTAGACACAGGCTAGACACAAGCTAGACACAGGCTAGACACAGGCTAGACAGAGGCTAGACACAGGCTAGACACAGGCTAGACAGAGGCTAGACACAGGCTAGACACAGGCTAGACACAGGCTAGACACAGGCTAGACACAGGATAGACACAGGCTAGACACAGGATAGACACAGGCTAGACACAAGCAAAACACAGGCTAGACACAAGCTAGACACAGGCTAGACAAATACTAGACACAGGCAAGACACAGGCTAGACACAGGCTAGACCTAGGCTAGACACAAGCTAGACACAGACTAGACACAGTATAGACACAGGCAAGTCACATACTAGACACAGGCAACACACAGGCAAGACACAGGCAAGACACAGGCAAGACACCGGCTAGACACAGGCTAGACACAGGCTAGACACAGGCTAGACACAATCTAGACACAGGCTAGACACAGGCTAGACACAGGCTAGACACAAGATAGACACAAGGTAGACACAGGCTAGACTGAGGCTAGACAGAGGCTAGACACAGGCTAGACACAGGCTAGACAGAGGCTAGACACAGGCTAGACACAGGCTAGACACAGGATAGACACAGGCTAGACACAGGATAGACACAGGCTAGACACAGGATAGACACAGGCTAGACACAGGATAGACACAGGCTAGACACAAGCCAAACACAGGCTAGACACAAGCTAGACACAGGCTAGACAAATACTAGACACAGGCAAGACACAGGCTAGACACAGGCTAGACCTAGGCTAGACACAGGCTAGAAAGAGGCTAGACACAGGCTAGGCACAGGCAAGACACAGGCAAGACACTGGCTAGACACAGGCTAGACACAGGCTAGACACAAGCTAGACACAGGCTAGACACAGGCTAGACACAGGCTAGACACAGGCTAGACACAGGCTAGACACAGTATAGACACAGGCAAGTCACACACTAGACACAGGCAAGACACAGGCAAGACACTGGCTAGACACAGGCAAGACACAGGCTAGAAAGAGGCTAGACACAGGCTAGGCACAGGCTAGACACAGGTTAGACACAGGAAAGACACATACTAGACACAGTCCAGACAAAGGATAGACAGAGGCAAGACTCAGGCTAGACACAGGCTAGACAGAGGCTAGACACAGGCTAGACACAGGCTAGACACAGGCTAGATATAAGCTAGACACAGGCTAGACACAGGCTAGACACAGGCTAGACACAGGCAAGACACAGGTTAGACACAGGAAAGACACATACTAGACACAGTCAAGACAAAGGCTAGACAGAGGCAAGACTCAGGCTAGACACAGGCTAGACACAGGCTTAACACATGATAGAAACAGGCTAGACACAGGCTAGGCACAGGCTAGACACAGGCTAGACACAGGCTAGACACAGGCAAGACACAGGTTAGACACAGGCTAGGCACTGGCTTGAGACAGACTAGACACAGACTAAACACAAGCAAAACACTGGCTAGACATTGGCTTGACACAGCCTAGACACAGGCAAGACACAGGCTAGACACAGGCTTGACACAGGCTAGACAGAGGCTAGACACAGGCAAAACACTGGCTAGACATTGGCTAGACACTGGCTTGACACAGGCTAGACACAGGCTTGGTACTGGCTAGACACAAGCAAAACAGTGGCTAGACATTGGTTAGACACAGGCAAGACACACGCTAGATACAGGCTAGACACAGACTAGACACAGTCTAGACACTGGCTAGACACAGGCTAGACACAGGCTAGACACAGGCTAGACACAGGCTAGACACAAGCTAGACACAGGCTAGACACAGGCTAGACACAGGCTAGACAAAGACTAGACAAAGACTAGACACAGGCTAAACACAGGCTAGACACAGGCTAGACACAGGCTAGACACAGGCTAGACACAGGCTAGACAGAGGCTAGACACAAGCTAGACACAGGCTATACACAGGCTAGACACAGGCTAGACACAGGCTAGACACACGCTAGACACCGGCTAGACACAGGCTAGACACAGGCTAGACACAGTATAGACACAGGCAAGTCACACACTAGACACAGGCAAGACACAGGCAAGACACTGGCTAGACACAGGCAAGACACAGGCTAGAAAGAGGCTAGACACAGGCTAGGCACAGGCTAGACACAGGTTAGACACAGGAAAGACACATACTAGACACAGTCCAGACAAAGGATAGACAGAGGCAAGACTCAGGCTAGACACAGGCTAGACACAGGCTAAACACATGATAGAAACATGCTAGACACAGGCTAGACACAGGCTAGACACAAGCTAGACACAAGCTAGACACAAGCTAGACACAGGCTAGACACAGGCTAGACACAGGCTAGACACAGGCTAGACCTAGGCTAGACACAGGCTAGACACAGGCTAGACACAGGCTAGACACAGGCTAGACACAGGATAGACACAGGATAGACACAGGATAGACATAGGATAGACACAGGCTAGACCTAGGCTAGACACAGGCTAGACACAGGCTAGAAAGAGGCTAGACACAGGCTAGGCACAGGCAAGACCCAGGCAAGACACTGGCTAGACACAGGCTAGACACAGGCTAGACAGAGGCTAGACACAGGCTAGACACAGGCTAGAAACAGGCTAGACATAGGCTAGACACAGGCTAGACACAGGCTAGACATAGGCTAGACACAGGCTAGACACAGGCTAGACACAGGCTAGACACAGGCTAGACCTAGGCTAGACACAGGCTAGACACAGGCTAGACACAGGCTAGACACAGGCTAGACACAAGCAAGACACAGGCTAAACACAAGCTAGACACAGGCTAGACAAATACTAGACACAGGCAAGACACACGCTAGACACAGGCTAGACCTAGGCTAGACACAGGCTAGACACAGGCTAGACACTGGCTAGACAGAGGCTAGACACAGGCTAGACACAGGCTAGAAACAGGCTAGACATAGGCTAGACACAGGCTAGACACAGGCTAGACACAGGCTAGACATAGGCTAGACACAGGCTAGACACAGGCTAGACACAGGCTAGACACAGGCTAGACACAGGCTAGACACAGGCTAGACACAGGCTAGACACAGGCTAGACACAGGCTAGACACAGGCTAGACCTAGGCTAGACACACTCTAGAAAGAGGCAAGACACAGGCTAGGCACAGGCAAGACACAGGCAAGACACTGGCAAGACACAGGCTAGACACAGGCTAGACAGAGGCTAGACACAAGCTAGACACAGGCTAGACACAGGCTAGACACAGGCTAGACACAGGCTAGAAACAAGGTAGACACAGGCTAGACTCAGGCTAGACACAGGCTAGACACAGGCTAGATTTAAGCTAGACACAGGCTAGACACAGGCTGGATACAGGCTAGACACAAGCAAGACACAGGCTAGACACAAGCTAGACACAGGCTAGACAAATACTAGACACAAGCAAGACACAGGCTAGACACAGGCTAGACACAGGCTAGACACAGGCTAGACACAGGCTAGACACAGGCTAGACACAGGCTAGAAAGAGGCTAGACACAGGCTAGGCAGAGGCAAGACACAGGCAAGACACTGGCTAGACACAGGCTAGACAGAGGCTAGACACAAGCTAGACAAAGGCTAGACACAGGCTATACACAGGCTAGACACAGGCTAGACACAGGCTAGACACAGGCTAGACACAGGCTAGACACAAGCTAGACACAGGCTAGACACAGGTTAGACAAATACTAGACACAGGATAGACACAGGCTAGACACAGGCTAGACCCAGCCTAGACACAAGCAAGACACAGGGTGGATACAGGCTAGACACAGGCTAGACACAGGCTAGACACAGGCTAGACACAGGCTAGACACAGGCTAGAGACAAGGTAGACACAAGGTAGACACAGGCTAGACTCAGGCTAGACACAGGCTAGACACAGGCTAGACACAGGCTAGACACAGGCTAGACACAGGCTAAACACAGGCTAGACACAGGCTAGACACAGGCTAGACACAGGCTAGACACAGGCTAGACACAGGCTAGACACAGGCTAGACACAGGCTAGACATAAGCTAGACACAGGCTAGACACAAGCTAGACACAGGCTAGACACAGGCTAGACACAGGCTAGACAAAGACTAGACACAGGCTAAACACAGGCTAGACACAGGCTAGACACAGGCTAGACACAGGCTAGACACAGGCTAGACACAGTCTAGACAGAGGCTAGACACAAGCTAGACACAGGCTATACACAGGCTAGACACAGGCTAGACACAGGCTAGACACAGGCTAGACACAGGCTAGACACAGTATAGACACAGGCTAGACACAGTATAGACACAGGCAAGTCACACACTAGACACAGGCCAGACACAGGCAAGACACAGGCTAGACACAAGCTAGACACAGGCTAGACACAGGCTAGACACAGGCTAGACACAGGCTAGACACAGGCTAGACACAGGCAAGACACAGGCTAGACACAGGCTAGACACAGGCAAGACACAGGCTAGACACAGGCTAGACACAGGCTAGACACAGGCAAGACACAGGCTAGACACAAGAAAGATATAAGCTAGACACAAGCAAGACACAGGCTAGACACAAGCTAGACACAGGCTAGACAAATACTAGACACAAGCAAGACACAGGCTAGACACAGGCTAGACACATGCTAGACACAGGCTAGACACAGGCTAGAAAGAGGCTAGACACAGGCTAGGCACAGGCAAGACACAGGCAAGACACTGGCTAGACACAGGCTAGACAGAGGCTAGACACAAGCTAGACACAGGCTAGACACAGGCTATACACAGGCTAGACACAGGCTAGACACAGGCTAGACACAGGCTAGACACAGGCTAGACACAAGCTAGACACAGGCTAGACACAGGTTAGACAAATACTAGACACAGGATAGACACAGGCTAGACACAGGCTAGACCCAGCCTAGACACAAGCAAGACACAGGGTGGATACAGGCTAGACACAGGCTAGACACAGGCTAGACACAGGCTAGAGACAAGGTAGACACAAGGTAGACACAGGCTAGACTCAGGCTAGACACAGGCTAGACACAGGCTAGACACAGGCTAGACACAGGCTAGACACAGGCTAAACACAGGCTAGACAGAGGCTAGACACAGGCTAGACACAGGCTAGACACAGGCTAGACACAGGCTAGACACAGGCTAGACATAAGCTAGACACAGGCTAGACACAAGCTAGACACAGGCTAGACACAGGCTAGACACAGGCTAGACAAAGACTAGACACAGGCTAAACACAGGCTAGACACAGGCTAGACACAGGCTAGACACAGGCTAGACACAGTCTAGACAGAGGCTAGACACAAGCTAGACACAGGCTATACACAGGCTAGACACAGGCTAGACACAAGCTAGACACAGGCTAGACACAGTATAGACACAGGCTAGACACAGTATAGACACAGGCAAGTCACACACTAGACACAGGCAAGACACAGGCAAGACACAGGCTAGACACAAGCTAGCCACAGGCTAGACACAGGCTAGACACAGGCTAGACACAGGCTAGACACAGGCTAGACACAGGATAGACACATTCTAGACACAGGCTAGACACAGGCTAGACACAGGCTAGACACAGGCTAGACACAGGCTAGACACAGGCAAGACACAGGCTAGACACAAGCAAGATATAAGCTAGACACAGGCTAGACACAGGCAAGACACAGGCTAGACACAGGCTAGACACAGGCTGGATACAGGCTAGACACAGGCTAGAAACAGGCTAGGCACAGGCAAGACACAGGCAACACGCTGGCTAGACACAGGCTAGACACAGGCTAGACACAGGCTAGACACAGGCTAGACAGAGGCTAGACACAAGGCTAGACACAATCTAGACACAGGCTAGACACAAGCAAGACACAGGCTAGACACAGGTTAGACACAGGAAAGACACATACTAGACACAGGCTAGACACAGGCTAGAAAGAGGCTAGACACAGGCAAGACACAAGCTAGAAAGAGGCTAGACACAGGCTAGGCACAGGCTAGACACAGGTAAGACACAGGAAAGACACATACTAGACACAGTCAAGGCAAAGGCTAGACAGAGGCAAGACTTAGGCTAGAAACAGGCTAGATACAGGCTAAACACATGATAGAAACAGGCTAGACACAGGCTAGACACAGGCTAGACATAAGCTAGACACAGGCTAGACACAAGCTAGACACAGGCTAGACACAGGCTAGACACAGGCTAGACACAGGCTAGACACAAGCTAGACACAGGCTAGACACAGGCAAGACACAGGCTAGACACAAGCTAGACACAGACTAGACACAGTATAGACACAGGCAAGTCACATACTAGACACAGGCAACACACAGGCAAGACACAGGCAAGACACAGGCAAGACACTGGCAAGACACCGGCTAGACACAGGCTAGACACAGGCTAGACACAGGCTAGACACAATCTAGACACAGGCTGGACACAGGCTAGACACAGGCTAGACACAAAATAGACACAAGGTAGACACAGGCTAGACTCAGGCTAGACAGAGGCTAGACACAGGCTAGACACTGGCTAGACAGAGGCTAGACACAGGCTAGACACAGGCTAGACACAGGCTAGACACAGGCTAGACACAGGATAGACACAGGCTGGACACAGGATAGACACAGGCTAGACACAAGCAAAACACAGGCTAGACACAAGCTAGACACAGGCTAGACAAATACTAGACACAGGCAAGACACAGGCTAGACACAGGCTAGACCTAGGCTAGACACAGGCTAGACACAGGCTAGACACAGGCTAGAAAGAGGCTAGACACAGGCTAGGCACAGGCAAGACACAGGCAAGACACTGGCTAGTCACAGGCTAGACACAGGCTAGACAGAGGCTAAACACAAGCTAGACACAGGCTAGACACAGGCTAGACACAGGCTAGACACAGGCTAGACACAGGCTAGACACAGGCTAGACACAGGCTAGACACAAGGTAGACACAGGCTAGACACAGGCAAGACACAGGCTAGACACATGCTAGATATAAGCTAGACACAGGCTAGACACAGGCTAGACACAGGCAAGACACAGGCTAGAAAGGGGCTAGACACAGGCTAGGCACAGGCTAGACACAGGTTAGACACAGGAAAGACACAGGTTAAACACAGGAAAGACACATACTAGACACAGTCAAGACAAAGGCTAGACAGAGGCAAGACTCAGGCTAGACACAGGCTAGACACAGGCTTAACACATGATAGAAACAGGCTAGACACAGGCTAGACACAGGCTAGACACAGGCTAGACACAGGCTAGACACAGGCTAGACACAGGCTAGACACAGGGTAGACACAGGATAGACACAGGCTAGACACAGGCTAGACACAAGGTATACACAAGGTAGACACAGGCTAGACTCAGGCTAGACACAGGCTAGACACATGCTAGACACATGCTAGACACAGGCTAGACAGAGGCTAGACACAGGCTAGACACAGGCTAGACACAGGCTAGACACAGGCTAGACACAGGATAGACACAGGCTAGACACAGGATGGACACAGGCTAGAAAGGGGCTAGACACAGGCTAGGCACAGGCTAGACACAGGTTAGACACAGGAAAGACACAGGTTAGACACAGGAAAGACACATACTAGACACAGTCAAGACAAAGGCTAGACAGAGGCAAGACTCAGGCTAGACACAGGCTAGACACAGGCTTAACACATGATAGAAACAGGCTAGACACAGGCTAGACATAAGCTAGACACAGGCTAGACACAAGCTAGACACAGGCTAGACACAGGCTAGACACAGGCTAGACAAAGACTAGACACAGGCTAAACACAGGCTAGACACAGGCTAGACACAGGCTAGACAGAGGCTAGACACAAGCTAGACACAGGCTATACACAGGCTAGACACAGGCTAGACACAGGCTAGACACAAGCTAGACACAGGCTAGACACAGGCTAGACACAGGCTAGACACAGTTTAGACACAGGTTAGACACAGGAAAGACACATACTAGACACAGTCCAGACAAAGGATAGACAGAGGCAAGACTCAGGCAAGACACAGGCTAGACACAGGCTTAACACATGATAGAAACAGGCTAGACACAGGCTAGACATAAGCTAGACACAGGCTAGACACAAGCTAGACACAGGCTAGACACAGGCTAGACACAGGCTAGACAAAGACTAGACACAGGCTAAACACAGGCTAGACACAGGCTAGACACAGGCTAGACAGAGGCTAGACACAGGCTAGACACAGGCTAGACAGAGGCTAGACACAAGCTAGACACAGGCTATACACAGGCTAGACACAGGCTAGACACAGGCTAGACACAGGCTAGACACAGGCTAGACACAGGCTAGACACAGGCTTGACACAGGCTAGACACAAGCTAGACACAGGGTGGATACAGGCTAGACACCGGCAAGACACAGGCTAGGCACAAGCTAGACACAGACTAGGCACAGTATAGACACAGGCAAGTCACATACTAGACACAGGCAACACACAGGCAAGACACAGGCAAGACACAGGCAAGACACTGGCAAGACACTGGCTAGACACAGGCTAGACACAGGCTAGAAACAGGCTAGACACAAGCTAGACACAGGCTAGACACAGGCTAGACACAGGCTAGACACAGGCTAGACACAGGCTAGACACAGGCTAGACACAGGCTAGACACAGGATAGACACAGGCTAGACACAGGCTAGACACAAGGTATACACAAGGTAGACACAGGCTAGACTCAGGCTAGACACGGGCTAGACACATGCTAGACACATGCTAGACACAGGCTAGACAGAGGCTAGACACAGGCTAGACACAGGCTAGACACAGGCTAGACACAGGCTAGACACAGGATAGACACAGGCTAGACACAGGATAGACACAGGCTAGACACAGGCTTGACCTAGGCTAGACACAGGCTAGACACAGGCTAGACACAGGCTAGGCACTGGCAAGACACAGGCAAGACACTGGCTAGACACAGGCTAGACACAGGCTAGACAGAGGCTAGACACAAGCTAGACACAGGCTAGACACAGGCTAGACACAGGCTAGACACAGGCTAGACACAGGCTAGACACAGGCTGGATACAGGCTAGACACAGGCTAGAAACAGGCTAGACACAGGCTAGGCACAGGCAAGACACAGGCAAGACACTGGCTAGACACAGGCTAGACACAGGCTAGACAGAGGCTAGACACAAGGCTAGACACAAGGCTAGACACAGGCTAGACACAGGCTAGACACAGGCTAGACACAGGCTAGACACAGGCTAGACACAAGCTAGACACAGGCTAGACACAAGCAAGACACAGGCTAGACACAGGTTAGACACAGGAAAGACACATACTAGACACAGGCTAGACACAGGCCAGAAAGAGGCTAGACACAGGCAAGACACAAGCTAGAAAGAGGCTAGACACAGGCTAGGCACAGGCTAGACACAGGTTAGACACAGGAAACACACATACTAGAGACAGTCAAGACAAAGGCTAGACAGAGGCAAGACTCAGGCTAGACACAGGCTACACACAGGCTAGACACAGGCTAGACACAAGATAGACACAAGGTAGACACAGGCTAGACTCAGGCTAGACACAGGCTAGACACAGGCTAGACACAGGCTAGACACAGGCTAGACACAGGCTAGACACAGGCTAGACAGAGGCTAGACACAGGCTAGACCCAGGCTAGACACAGGCTAGACACAGGCTAGACACAGGATAGACACAGGCTAGACACAAGCAAGACACAAGCTAGACACAGGCTAGACAAATACTAGACACAGGCAAGACACAGGCTAGACACAGGCTAGACACAGGCTAGACACAGGCTAGACACAGGCTAGACACAGGCTAGACACAGGCTAGACACAGGCTAGACCTAGGCTAGACACAGGCTAGAAAGAGGCTAGACTCAGGCTAGGCACAGGCGAGACACAGGCAAGACACTGGCTAGACACAGGCTAGACACATGCTAGACAGAGGCTAGACACAGGCTAGACACAGGCTAGACACAGGCTAGACACAGGCTAGACACAAGCTAGACACAGGCTAGACACAGGCTAGACACAGGTTAGACACAGGAAAGACACATACTAGACACAGGCTAGACACAGGCCAGAAAGAGGCTAGACACAGGCAAGACACAAGCTAGAAAGAGGCTAGACACAGGCTAGGCACAGGCTAGACACAGGTTAGACACAGGAAAGACACATACTAGAGACAGTCAAGACAAAGGCTAGACAGAGGCAAGACTCAGGCTAGACACAGGCTACACACAGGCTAGACACAGGCTAGACACAAGGTAGACACAAGGTAGACACAGGCTAGACTCAGGCTAGACACAGGCTAGACACTGGCTAGACACAGGCTAGACAGAGGCTAGACACAGGCTAGACACAGGCTAGACACAGGCTAGACACAGGCTAGACACAGGCTAGACACAGGATAGACACAGGCTAGACACAGGATAGACACAGGTTAGACACAAGCAAGACACAGGCTAGACACAAGCTAGACACAGGCTAGACAAAAAATAGACACAGGCAAGACACAGGCTAGACACAGGCTAGACCTAGGCTAGACACAGGCTAGACACAGGCTAGAAAGAGGCTAGACACAGGCTAGGCACAGGCAAGAAACAGGCAAGACACTGGCTAGACACAGGCTAGACACAGGCTAGACAGAGGCTAGACACAAGCTAGACACAGGCTAGACACAGGCTAGACACAGGCTAGACACAGGCTAGACACAGGCTAGACACAGGCTAGACACAGGCTAGACACAGGCTAGACACAGGCTAGACACAGGCTAGACACAGGCTAGACAGAGGCTAGACACAGGCTAGACACAGGCTAGACACAGGCTAGACAAATAGTAGACACAGGCAAGACACAGGCTAGACACAGGCTAGACCTAGGCTAGACACAGGCTAAACACAGGCTAGATAGAGGCTAGACACAGGCTAGGCACAGGCAAGACACAGGCTAGACACAGGCTAGACACAGGCTAGACACAGGGTAGACACAAGCTAGACACAGGCTAGACACAGGCTAGACACAGGATAGGCACAGGCAAGACACATACTTGACACAGTCAAGACAAAGGCTAGACAGAGGCAAGACTCAGGCTAGACACTGGCTAGACACAGGCTAAACACATGATAGAATGAGGCTAAACACAGGCAAGACACAGGCTAGAAAGAGGCTAGACACAGGCTAGGCACAGGCTAGACACAGGTTAGACACAGGAAAGACACATACTAGACACAGTCAAGACAAAGGCTAGACAGAGGCAAGACTCAGGCTAGACACAGGCTAGACACAGGCTAAACACATGATAGAAACAGGCTAGACACAGGCTAGACACAGGCTAGACACAAGCTAGACACAGACTAGACACAGTATAGACACAGGCAAGTCACATACTAGACACAGGCAACACACAGGCAAGACATAGGCAAGACACAGGCAAGACACTGGCAAGACACTGGCTAGACACAGGCTAGACACAGGCTAGACACAGGCTAGACACAAGCTAGACACAGGCTAGACAAAGGCTAGACACAGGCTAGACACAGGCTAGACACAGGCTAGACACAGGCTAGACACAGGCTAAACACAGGCTAGAAAGAGGCTAGACACAGGCTAGGCACAGGCAAGACACAGGCTAGACTCAGGCTAGACACAGGCTAGACACAGGCTAGACACAGGCTAGACAGAGGCTAGACACAGGCTAGACACAGGCTACACACAGGCTAGACAAAGGATAGACACAGGCTAGACACAGGATAGACACAGGCTAGACACAAGCAAGACACAGGCTAGACACAAGCTAGACACAGGCTAGACAAATACTAGACACAGGCAAGACACAGGCTAGACACAAGCTAGACCTAGGCTAGACGCAGGCTAGACACAGACTAGAAAGAGGCTAGACACAGGCTAGGCACAGGCAAGACACAGGCAAGACACTGGCTAGACACAGGCTAGACACAGGCTAGACAGAGGCTAGACACAAGCTAGACACAGGCTAGACACAGGCTAGACACCGCCTAGACACAGGCTAGACACAGGCTAGACACAGGCTAGACACAGGTTAGACACAAGGTAGACACAGGCTAGACTCAGGCTAGACACAGGCTAGACACAGGCTAGACACAGGCTAGACACAGGCAAGACACAGGCTTGACACAGGCTAGATATAAGCTAGACACAGGCTTGAAAGAGGCTAGACACAGGCTAGGCACAGGCAAGACACAGGCAAGACACTGGCTAGATACCGGCTAGACACAGGCTAGACAGAGGCAAGACACAGGCAAGACACTGGCTAGACACAGGCTAGACACAGGCTAGACAGAGGCTAGACACAAGCTAGACACAGGCTAGACACAGGCTAGACACAGGCTAGACACAGGCTAGACACAGGCTAGACACAAGGTAGACACAAGGTAGGCACAGGCTAGACTCAGGCTAGACACAGGCTAGACACAGGCTAGACACAGGCTAGACAGAGGCTAGACACAGGCTAGACAGAGGCTAGACACAGGCTAGACACAGGCTAGACACAGGCTACACAAGCTAGACACAGGATAGACACAGGCTAGACACAGGATAGACACAGGCTAGACACAATCAAGACACAGGCTAGACACAAGCTAAACACAGGCTAGACAAATACTAGACACAGGCAAGACACAGGCTAGACACAGGCTAGACACAGGCTAGACCTAGGCTAGACACAGGCTAGACACAGGCTAGAAAGAGGCTAGACACAAGCTAGACACAGGCTAGACACAGGCTAGAGACAAGGTAGACACAAGGTAGACACAGGCTAGACTCAGGCTAGACACAGGCTAGACACAGGCTAGACAGAGGCTAGACACAGGCTAGACAGAGGCTAGACACAGGCTAGACTAAGGCTAGACACAGGCTAGACAGAGGCTAGACACAGGCTAGACACAGGCTAGACACAGGCTAGACACAAGCAAGACACAGGCTAGACACAAGCTAGACACAGGCTAGACAAATACTAGACACAGGCAAGACACAGGCTAGACACAGGCTAGACCTAGGCTAGACTTAGGCTAGACACAGGCTAGAAAGAGGCTAGACACAGGCTAGGCACAGGCAAGACACAGGCAAGACACTGGCTAGACACTGGCTAGACACAGGCTAGACACAGGCTAGACAGAGGCTAGACACAAGCTAGACACTGGCTAGACACAGGCTAGACACAGGCTAGACACAGGCTAGACACAGGCTAGACACAAGCAAGACACAGGCTAGACACAAGCTAGACACAGGCTAGACACAGGCTAGACACAAGGTAGACACAGTCTAGACACAGGCTAGACACAGGCTAGACACAGGCTAGACACAGGCAAGACACAGGCTAGACACTGGCTAGACACAGGCTAGACACAGGCTAGACACAAGCAAGACACAGGCTAGACACAAGCTAGACACAGGCTAGACAAATAATAGACACAGGCAAGACACAGGCTAGACACAGGCTAGACCTAGGCTAGGCACAGGCTAGACACAGGCTAGAAAGAGGCTAGACACAGGCTAGGCACAGGCAAGACACAGGCAAGACACTGGCTAGACACAGGATAGACACAGGCTAGACACAAGCAAGACACAGGCTAGACACAGGCTAGACACAGGCCAGACACAGGCTAGACACAGGCTAGACACAGGCTAGGCACAGGCAAGACACAGGCTAGACACAGGCTAGACACAGGCTAGACACAGGCTAGACACAGGCTAGATAGGCACAGGCAAGACACAGGCTAGATAGGCACAGGCAAGACACATACTAGACACAGTCAAGACAAAAAAAAAAAAAAAAAAAAAAAAAAAAAACCATCTCTTCCCCGTAAACGGACGTGTTTTTTTCTGCACTTCGATATTTTCGCGTTTTTATTAAAAACAACCGGTGTTTTATAAAACTTTTATTTTAATACGGATCTTCTTTTGATAACCCGTTCACGACGCGTGTGCATGCCTTTTAAATTAGTCAAACTAATCTTTGTTTGCTAATTTTATATTTTTGTGCATTGGTTCTGCTCCTCTGGTACTTTGTTTACATCTTTACTCTTTTCGGTAAGCAACGTTGTTGTTAGTGGCTCACCGCTATTACTCTCTTTCTTATCTATCCTAATTCTTTGAGCGCGCCTAAGCACCTCTCACGCTTTGCCGCTCTTTCTACTGCACTTTTCTGAGCGCGCCTAAGCATCTTTCACGCTTTGCCGCTCTCTGTACTGCACTGTTGTTGCTTGATCGTTTTTGCTCTCTCTGCTCTCTGCCTTTGCGCGCTAATTTCTTTTTCTTGCGCACATACCTCTTTTTCTTGTTTTTGTTTTGTTTTCTTTGCGGCTGTTTTTATTTGTTACAGTAGGTGTCCCCAATAATGGACTGGTGGTTTGATTTGTTTTAAAAAATCCTGCCTTAAGGAGGTGACGGCTGCCCAGCCAAGCATTTCGTGTTGGCTATGTGATAACGTAGTACACGCGAAGTGTGCCGGTTTTTCTGGCCCGACGGCTGATGCCGTAGCCAAGCGCACTGGGTTGCGTTATTGCTGCGATATGTGTAGGGAAGTGGAGGGCGAAATTTGTTCGTTTGTGCGGCAAACAAAGATAGGATTTAGGGAACTGCTTGGAAGTTTTCGCACACTATCCGACCAGTTCTCAGCGCTAGATTCATGTTTCAATAACCTTAAGTTATTGAACGAATCCCCAAAGCGAAAAAAATCCACCCGCATAGAGGAGCCTATTATCGCCACCCAGCTCCCTATAATTGACCAGCCAGGTACGCCAATGGCACAGCCGTTAATGTCGTTCACCAATACCCCGCTGGTAACGAGATCAGCGGCTAAATCAATTTCGATTCCCGAAAATGTCATTGAGTGTATGCAACCAGTGACGCCAAACTGTTCCGTTATGTCAGCTGTGGTCTCGTTGCCCGTGCCACAGAAAATAGTGTTACCTAAGGCGTGTTCAAGTTCTGGTTTACCAGAAGAGAACCTCTGCTCTGGAATTATAACTGAGGCGCCTAAAAAGATTGTAGGTGTTCCACAAAAGAAACAGATTTTTGTTTCTAGGCTTGCCCCTGAACTCACATCAAATGATGTTAAAGCTTATATTCAAGCTAAAACCCAAGCCGTCGACGTAAAAGTGGAAAAGTTTAAGTTTTCTTATGAGAGGGACATATCTTCCTTCAAAATAAGTGCCCCAAACGAACTCTTAGGCATTATATGTTCGGCTCAATTTTGGCCGGAACATGTAATGGTTAAAGAGTTTGAAGCAAGGAAAAAGAAAAATCGCCCACCGATTAAACTTCCTTTGCCTCCTCTAGCAGCAGCCCAAATAAAATCAAATAAAAAAAAACTAACAAGCTCCTTAACTCTTTCATATCAAAATGTTAGAGGTCTCTGTACTAAAATTTCAACTTTATACTTAAACAGTCTTTCTTTTTCTTCCCAAATTGTTGTGTTTACTGAGACTTGGTTAAAGCCGGAGATCCTGAACTCCGAAGTCTTTCCAAATAAGTACACAACCTACAGGTGTGATCGACCTGACCGACGTGGTGGTGGAGTTCTAATTGCAGTTGATTCCACCATCAACTCGGAACTCTTAGAACCGGAGATTCAATTTGGCATTGAATTACTCTGTGTAAAATTACACTTTCCCGGTTTTTTTCATTATATAACCTGTTCCTATATTCCGCCGTCGTCGGAATTATCAGTCTATTTGCAACATTTGTCTGCAATACAGACCATATTTAATCTGTTATCAGACAGAGATCAATTTTTAGTCCTGGGTGACTTCAATATCCCCGATTGTAATTGGACAGCAAGTGCTGATTCAAACTTTCTTCTGCCCTCACGGCAACACGACCTTTTTGACGGTCTGTTTGACATGTCATTGTCTCAGGTCAATCAAGTCTTAAACAGTAGTAACAGATCGTTAGACTTATGCTTTGTCTCGGATCCATCTAGAGTGAGTCTAAACAAGACACAACCACTTTCTCTTCCTGAAGATCCTTACCATCCCACTCTTGAAGTTACTTTTGATTTTGGTGCTTGTATGGATAATGATGAAAAACTGTGTAATCGTGTACGCTGCTTTAGAAAAGCAGATTTTAACTTATTGAATGGGATGATTTCCCAATTTGATTGGTCAGAATTGTATTCGTCTACTGATATTTTAGTAGCGACCAATATTTTTTATAACACAATTAACTACTTTTAGATATTTGTGTTCCGTGTTTTTATCCAACTTCCTCGAGTAAGCCGCCATGGTTTACAAGAGAGTTGTCACGGTTAAAAAATTTAAAGTCAAACTTATTTAAAAAATATAAAAGTAATAGCTCATCTTCAGCCTTTTCCCGCTACTTAAGCGCGCGGTCAGATTTTACTGTCTTGAACGCGAAATGTTATAAGAACTATTTAACTCGTTGTAAGGCTCAGTTTATTCAGAACCCCAAACAGTTTTATAGTTTCGTTAACACGAAGCGTAAGTCTACCGCATTTCCAACAAAATTAACGTTTGAAAATGCTAGTGCAGATACCGACCAAGCCATGGCCGATATGTTTGCAAAGTTTTTCAAGCGACTTATTCTCCCTCTACACAGAAAACTCACTTTTATCCATACAACATTCCAAGTTCAAATGGTATCTTCTCTCCCTTTTTAAACGAAAGTTCATTGGTAAAGGATCTCTTTTTAGTAAAGCCAGTCTTCTCACCAGGCCCTGACGGTGTTCCTGCTTGCATACTTCGATTCTGTGCTATCTCCTTAAGTAAGCCATTGCTCAAACTATTTTCGCTGTCTTTAGAAACTTCAGTCTTTCCTTCCATTTGGAAGGAATCTTTTATTCCCTTGCTTAAAAAGGGCAGCAAGTCTGATGCAAGCAATTATAGAGGTGTCTCTAAATTGTCGGCTATACCCAAACTTTTCGAGAATGTTATAACTCCTCACTTGCAACATTTCTGTAGATCCGTTATCTCACCTTTTCAACACGGATTCATTAAAAGTCGTTCTACTACGACAAACTTGCTTGAGCTGACATCCTTCGTGGTAAAAGGATTTCAGGAAAATCTTCAAACTGATGTCATTTATACTGATTTCAGTAAAGCTTTTGACTCAGTGAATCATTCCCTTCTGGCACATAAACTTGACCTTCTAGGTTTTTCACCAAAACTACTTAGTTGGATTGTAAGCTATCTGGCTGACAGAACTCAAAGAGTCCTCTTTAAAACCACCCTTTCAAACCCAATTCATGCCACATCTGGTGTTCCTCAAGGGAGTCATCTTGGTCCCCTACTTTTTACGCTTTTCATTAATGACCTTCCCTTGGTCATATGTAACTCCCGTACTCTTATGTATGCGGATGATGTAAAGCTTTGCTACCAATTTAAAGACGACCACTGTCACTCAAACCTACAAACCGACCTAAATAGTTTTAATTCTTGGTGTTGTGCCAATTTTTTAAACCTGAACAGCTCTAAATGCATTCTCTCGAGCCAGTCCGAAGTTTGCTTCCTATACTCTTGGTGGTTGTGCCTTGGAAAGAACCACCCTAGTTGATGATCTGGGGGTCCGTCTGGACCGAAAACTAAAGTTTTCCAATCATATAACTAATATGGTCAATAAAGCCATGGGTGTCCTAGGCTTTATCAAAAGATGGTCTAAGGAATTCGACGATCCTTATATTACAAAGACCCTTTACGTTGCACTTGTTCGTCCCATTCTCGAATACGGTTCATGCGTATGGTGTCCCCAGTACACTATTCATAAGGAACGCATCGAATCTGTACAGAAAAATTTCTTACTTTTTGCTTTACGCGGCCTTAACTGGGATGAAAATTTGAGACTGCCTTCCTATAATAGTAGACTTCTGTTACTAAATCTGCCTTCCCTAACTAACCGCAGAACCATGCTAGGGGTCTTCTTTATTAACAACCTTATGCAAGGTGACATTGATAGTGAGGCCTTGTTAAGGCAGCTACACTTCTCTGTTCCTTGCAGAAGAACTCGCTATTTCCTTCCACTAACACTTCCTTATTGTAGATCGAACTATGCACTGCATGATCCTTTCAGGGCATTATGTTCGGACTACAATAAGCTCCAACACATCATAGCTAGCACTAACACTATCGCTGCTATGAAGTCCTTAATTCTTGCCTATCTAGTACGTAATTAGTAATTAGTATTTGAATCTTCCTCGATTTTCTATTCTATGTTTTTTTTCCCTACTTGCATGCCGCGTTCTATCGCCCCGTCTTTTTTATTTTATTTAATTTTTTTCCATATCGCGTTAGTTTTTACTCGCGTTTCTATTCGCTTTACTACCGCGATTCCGTGTCGTCCGTTATGCGACGGTGCCTCTCGGTCGGTTAGGCGGGAGGTGGACTTCGTTTGGGTTCCGCGCGCAACAAGCATCGGCTTGGTGTCGTTGGACCACTTGCTAATACAGTCATTGTATTCAACGTCCAATTAAAAAAGAAAAGAAAAAAAGAAAAGGCTCAGGCTAGACACAGGCTAAACACATGATAGAAAGAGGCTAGACACAGGCTAGACACAGGCTAGACCTAGGCTAGACACAGGCTAGACACAGGCTAGAAAGAGGCTAGACACAGGCTAGGCACAGGCAAGACACAGGCAAGACACTGGCTAGACACTGGCTAGACACAGGCTAGACACAGGCTAGACAGAGGCTAAACACAAGCTAGACATAGGCTAGACACAGGCCAGACACAGGCTAGACACAGGCTAGACACAAGCAAGACACAAGCTAGACACAGGCTAGACACAGGCTAGACACAAGGTAGACACAGGCTAGACACAGGCTAGACACAGGCTAGACACAGGCAAGACACAGGCTAGACACAGGCTAGACACAGGCTAGACACAGGCTAGACACAGGCTAGACACAGGCTAGACACAAGCAAGACACAGGCTAGACACAAGCTAGACACAGGCTAGACAAATACTAGACACAGGAAAGACACAGGCTAGACACAGGCTAGACCTAGGCTGGGCACAGGCTAGACACAGGCTAGAAAGAGGCTAGACACAGGCTAGGCACAGGCAAGACACAGGCAAGACACAGGCAAGACACTGGCTAGACACAGGATAGACACAGGCTAGACACAAGCAAGACACAGGCTAGACACAAGCTAGACACAGGCTAGACACAGGCTAGACACAGGCTAGACACAGGCTAGACACAGGCTAGACACAGGCTAGAAACAGGCTAGACACAGGCTAGACACAAGCTAGACACAGGCTAGACACAGGCTAGACACAGGCCAGACACAGGCTAGACACAGGCTAGACACAGGCTAGACTCAGGCTAGACACAGGCTAGACACAGGCTAGACACAGGCTAGACACAGGATAGACACAGGCTAGACACAGGATAGACACAGGCTAGACACAGGATAGACACAGGCTAGACACAAGCAAGACACAGGCTAGACACAAGCTAGACACAGGCTAGACAAATACTAGACACATGCAAGACACAGGCTAGACACAGGCTAGACCTAGGCTAGACACAGGCTAGACACAGGCTAGAAAGAGGCAAGACACAGGCTAGGCACAGGCAAGACACAGGCAAGACACTGGCTAGACACAGGCTAGACACAGGCTAAAAAGAGGCTAGACACAAGCTAGACACAGGCTAGACACAGGCAAGACACAGGCTAGACACAGGCTAGACACAGGCTAGACACAAAGTAGACACAGGCTAGACACAAGGTAGACACAGGCTAGACACAGGCTAGACACAGGCTAGACACAGGCAGGACACAGGCTAGACACAGGCTAGATGCAAGCTAGACACAGGCTAGACACAGGCTAGACACAGGCTAGACACAGGCTGGATACAGGCTAGACACAAGCAAGACACAGGCTAGACACAAGCTAGACACAGGCTAGACACAGGATAGACACAGGCAAGACACAGGCTAGACACAGGCTAGACCTAGGCTAGACACAGGCTAGAAAGAGGCTAGACACAGGCTTGACACAGGTAAGACACAGGCAAGACACTGGCTAGACACAGGCTAGACACAGGCTAGACAGAGGCTAGACACAAGCTAGACACAGGCTAGACACAGGCTAGACACAGGCTAGACACAGGCTAGACACAAGCTAGACACAGGCTAGACACAGGCTAGACACAAGGTAGACACAAGGTAGACACAGGCTAGACTGAGGCTAGACACAGGCTAGACACAGGCTAGACACAGGCTAGACACAGGCTAGACAGAGGCTAGACACAGGCTAGACACAGGCTAGACACAAGCAAGACACAGGCTAGACAAATACTAGACACAGGATAGACACAGGCTAGACACAAGCAAGACACAGGCTAGACACAAGCTAGACACAGGCTAGACAAATACTAGACACAGGCAAGACACAGGCTAGACACAGGCTAGACACAGGCTAGAAAGAGGCAAGACACAGGCTAGGCACAGGCAAGACACAGGCAAGGCACTGGCTAGACACAGGCTAGACACAGGCTAGACACAAGCTAGACACAGGCTAGACACAGGCTAGACACAAGGTAGACACAAGGTAGACACAGGCTAGACTGAGGCTAGACACAGGCTAGACACAGGCTAGACACAGGCTAGATACAGGCTAGACACAGGCTAGACAGAGGCTAGACACAGGCTAGACACAGGCTAGACACAGGCTAGACAGAGGCTAGACACAGGCTAGACACAGGCTAGACACAGGCTAGACACAGGCTAGACACAGGCAAGACACTGGCTAGACACAGGCTAGACACAGGCTAGACACAGGCTAGACACAGGCTAGACACAAGCTAGACACAGGCTAGACACAGGCTAGACACAGGCTAGACACAAGCTAGACACAGGCTAGACACAGGCTAGACACAGGCCAAACACAGGCTAGACACAGGCTAGACAGAGGCTAGACACAGGCTAGACTCAGGCTAGACACAGGCTAGACACAGGCTAGACACAGGCTAGACACAGGCAAGACACAGGCTAGACACAGGCTAGACACAGGATAGACACAGGCTAGACACAGGATAGACACAGGCTAGACACAAGCAAGACACAGGCTAGACACAGGCTAGACACAGGCTAGACACAGTATAGACACTGGCAAGTCACATACTAGACACAGACAAGACACAGGCAAGACACTGGCTAGACACAGGCAAGACACAGGCAAGACACTGGCTAGACACAGGCTAGACACAAGGTGAACTCAGGCTAGACTCAGGCTAGACACAGGCTAGACACAGGCTAGACACAGGCAAGACACAGGCTAGACACATGCTAGACACAGGCTAGACACAGGCTAGACACAGGCTAGACACAGGATAGGCACAGGCTAGACACAAGCAAGACACAGGCTAGACACAGGCTAGACACAGGCTAGACACAGTATAGACACTGGCAAGTCACATACTAGACACAGACAAGACACAGGCAAGACACTGGCTAGACACAGGCAAGACACAGGCAAGACACTGGCTAGACACAGGCTAGACACAAGGTGGACTCAGGCTAGACTCAGGCTAGACACAGGCTAGACACAGGCTAGACACAGGCAAGACACAGGCTAGACACATGCTAGACACAGGCTAGACACAGGCTAGACACAGGCTAGACACAAGGTAGACACAGGCTAGACTCAGGCTAGACACAGGCTAGACACAGGCTAGAAACAGGCAGGACACAGGCTAGACACAGGCTAGATATAAGCTAGACACAGGCTAGATACAGGCTGGATACAGGCTAGACACAAGCAAGACACAGGCTAGACACAAGCTAGACAAAGGCTAGACAAATACTAGACACAGGCAAGACACAGGCTAGACACAGGCAAGACACAGGCTAGACACAGGCTAGACCTAGGCTAGACACAGGCTAGACACAGGCTAGAAAGAGGCTAGACACAGGCTAGGCACAGGCAAGACACAGGCAAGACACTGGCTAGACACAGGCTAGACACAGGCTAAACACAGGCTAGACAGAGGCTAGACACAGGCTAGACACAGGCTAGACACAGGCTAGACACAGGCTAGACACAGGCTAGACACAGGCTAGACACAGGATAGACACAGGATAGACACAGGATAGACACAGGATAGACATAGGATAGACACAGGCTAGACCTAGGCTAGACACAGGCTAGACACAGGCTAGAAAGAGGCTAGACACAGGCTAGGCACAGGCAAGACACAGGCAAGACACTGGCTAGACACAGGCTAGACACAGGCTAGACAGAGGCTAGACACAGGCTAGACACAGGCTAGACACAGGCTAGACATAGGCTAGACACAGGCTAGACACAGGCTAGACATAGGCTAGACACAGGCTAGACACAGGCTAGACACAGGCTAGACACAGGCTAGACACAGGCTAGACACAGGCTAGACACAGGCTAGACACAGGCTAGACACAGGCTAGACACAGGCTAGACACAGGCTAGACACAAGCAAGACACAGGCTAGACACAAGCTAGACACAGGCTAGACACAGGCTAGACAAGGGCTAGACTCAGGCTAGACACAGGCTAGACACAGGCTAGACACAGGCTAGACACAGGCTAGACACAGGATAGACACAGGCTAGACACAGGATAGACACAGGCTAGACACAAGCAAGACACAGGCTAGACACAGGCTAGACACAGGCTAGACACAGTATAGACACTGGCAAGTCACATACCAGACACAGACAAGACACAGGCAAGACACTGGCTAGACACAGGCAAGACACAGGCAAGACACTGGCTAGACACAGGCTAGACACAAGGTGGACTCAGGCTAGACTCAGGCTAGACACAGGCTAGACACAGGCTAGACACAGGCAAGACACAGGCTAGACACATGCTAGACACAGGCTAGACACAGGCTAGACACAGGCTAGACACAAGGTAGACACAGGCTAGACTCAGGCTAGACACAGGCTAGACACAGGCTAGAAACAGGCAGGACACAGGCTAGACACAGGCTAGATATAAGCTAGACACAGGCTAGATAGAGGCTGGATACAGGCTAGACACATGCAAGACACAGGCTAGACACAAGCTAGACACAGGCTAGACAAATACTAGACACAGGCAAGACACAGGCTAGACACAGGCTAGACCTAGGCTAGACACAGGCTAGACACAGGCTAGAAAGAGGCTAGACACAGGCTAGGCACAGGCAAGACACAGGCAAGACACTGGCTAGACACAGGCTAGACACAGGCTAGACAGAGGCTAGACACAAGCTAGACACAGGCTAGACACAGGCTAGACACAGGCTAGACACAGGCTAGACACAGGCTAGACACAGGCTAGAGACAAGGTAGACACAGGCTAGACTCAGGCTAGAAACAGGCTAGACACAGGCTAGACACAGGCTAGACACAGGCTAAACACAGGCTAGACAGAGGCTAGACACAAGCTAGACACAGGCTAGACACAGGCTAGACACAGGCTAGACACAGACTAGACACAGGCTAGACACAGGCTAGACACAGGATAGACACAGGATAGACACAGGATAGACATAGGATAGACACAGGCTAGACCTAGGCTAGACACAGGCTAGACACAGGCTAGAAAGAGGCTAGACACAGGCTAGGCACAGGCAAGACACAGGCAAGACACTGGCTAGACACAGTCTAGACACAGACTAGACAGAGGCTAGACACAGGCTAGACACAGGCTAGACACAGGCTAGACATAGGCTAGACACAGGCTAGACACAGGCTAGACATAGGCTAGACACAGGCTAGACACAGGCTAGACACAGGCTAGACACAGGCTAGACACAGGCTAGACACAGGCTAGACACAGGCTAGACACAGGCTAGACACAGGCTAGACACAAGCAAGACACAGGCTAGACACAAGCTAGACACAGGCTAGACAAATACTAGACACAGGCAAGACACAGGCTAGACACAGGCTAGACCTAGGCTAGACACAGGCTAGACACAGGCTAGAAAGAGGCTAGACACAGGCTAGGCACAGCCAAGACACAGGCAAGACACTGGCTAGACACAGGCTAGACACAGGCTAGACAGAGGCTAGACACAAGCTAGACACAGGCTAGACACAGGCTAGACACAGGCTAGACACAGGCTAGACACAGGCTAGAAACAGGCTAGACACAGGCTAGACACAAGCTTGGTACAGGCTAGACACAGGCTAGACACAAGCTTGGTACAGGCTAGACACAGGCTAGACACAGGCCAGACACAGGCTAGACACAGGCTAGACAGAGGCTAGACAAGGGCTAGACTCAGGCTAGACACAGGCTAGACACAGGCTAGACACAGGCTAGACACAGGCTAGACACAGGCTAGACACAGGATGAGACACAGGCTAGACACAGGATAGACACAGGCTAGACACAAGCAAGACACAGGCTAGACACAGGCTAGACACAGGCTAGACAAATACTAGACACAGGCAAGACACAGGCTAGACACAGGCTAGACCTAGGCTAGACACACGCTAGAAAGAGGCAAGACACAGGCTAGGCACAGGCAAGACACAGGCAAGACACTGGCTAGACACAGGCTAGACACAGGCTAGACAGAGGCTAGACACAAGCTAGACACAGGCTAGACACAGGCTAGACACAGGCTAGACACAGGCTAGACACGAGGTAGACACAGGCTAGACTCAGGCTAGACACAGGCTAGACACAGGCTAGACACAGGCTAGACACAGGCAGGACACAGGCTAGACACAGGCTAGATATAAGCTAGACACAGGCTAGACACAGGCTGTATACAGGCTAGACACAGGCTAGAGACAAGGTAGACACAAGGTGGACACAGGCTAGACTCAGGCTAGACACAGGCTAGACACAGGCTAGACACAGGCTAGACACAGGCTAGACACAGGCTAGACACAGGCTAAACACAGGTTAGACAGAGGCTAGACACAGGCTAGACACAGGCTAGACACAGGCTAGACACAGGCTAGAAAGAGGCTAGACACAGGCTAGGCACAGGCAAGACACAGGCAAGACACTGGCTAGACACAGGCTAGACACAGGCTAGACAGAGGCTAGACACAGGCTAGACACAGGCTAGACACAGGCTAGACATAGGCTAGACACAGGCTAGACACAGGCTAGACACAGGCTAGACACAGGCTAGACACAGGCTAGACACAGGCTAGACACAGGCTAGACACAGGCAAGACACAGGCTAGACACAGGCTAGACACAGGCTAGACACAGGCTAGACACAGGCTAGACACAAGCAAGACACAGGCTAGACACAAGCTAGACACAGGCTAGACACAGGCTAGACACAGGCTAGACACAGGCTAGACACAGGCTAGACACAGGCTAGACCCAGGCTAGAGACAAGGTAGACAAAAGGTAGACACAGGCTAGACTCAGGCTAGACACAGGCTAGACACAGGCTAGACACAGGCTAGACACAGGCTAGACACAGGCTAAACACAGGCTAGACAGAGGCTAGACACAGGCTAGACACAGGCTAGACACAGGCTAGACACAGGCTAGACACAGGCTAGATACAGGCTAGACACAGGCTAGACACAGGCTAGACACAGGCTAGACACAGGATAGACACAGGATAGACACAGGATAGACACAGGATAGACACAGGCTAGACCTAGGCTAGACACAGGCTAGACACAGGCTAGAAAGAGGCTAGACACAGGCTAGGCACAGGCAAGACACAGGCAAGACACTGGCTAGACACAGGCTAGACACAGGCTAGACAGAGGCTGGATACAGGCTAGACACATGCAAGACACAGGCTAGACACAAGCTAGACACAGGCTAGACAAATACTAGACACAGGCAAGACACAGGCTAGACACAGGCTAGACACAGGCTAGACACAGGCTAGACACAGGCTAGACACAGGCTAGACACAGGCTAGACACAGGCTAGACACAGGCTAGACACAGGCTAGACACAGGCTAGACACAGGCTAGACACAGGCTAGACACAGGCTAGACATAGGCTAGACACAGGCTAGACACAGGCTAGACACAGGCTAGACACAGGCTAGGCACAGGCAAGACACAGGCTAGACACAGCCTAGACTCAGGCTAGGCACAGGCTAGACACAGGATAAACACAGGCTAGACACAGGCTAGACACAGGCTAGACACAGGCTAGATACAGGCTAGGCACAGGCAAGACACAGGCTAGACACAGCCTAGACTCAGGCTAGGCACAGGCTAGACACAGGATAAACACAGGCTAGACACAGGCTAGACACAGGCTAGACACAGGCTAGACACAGGCTAGACACAGGCTAGACACAGGCTAGACACAGGCTAGACACAGGCTAGACACAGGCTAGACACAAGCTTGACACAAGCTTGACACAGACTAGACACAAGCTAGTCACAGGCTAGATACAAGATAGACACAGGCTAGACACAGGCTAGGCGAATAGTAGACAAAGGCAAGACACAGGCTAGGCACAGGCTAGGCACAGGCAAGACACAGGCTGGACACAGGCAAGACACAGGCTAGACACAGTCTAGGCACTGGTTTGACACAGGCTAGATACGGTCTAGACACAGGCTAGACACAGGCTTGACACAGGCTAGACACAGGCTAGACACAGGCTATACACAGACTAGACACAGGCTAGACACAGGCTAGACACTGGCTAGACACAGGCTAGACACAGGATAGGCACAGGAAAGACACAGGATAGGCACAGGCAAGACACATACTAGACACGGGCTAGAAAGAGGCTAGACCCTGGCTAGGCACAGGCAAGACACAGGCAAGACACTGGCTAGACACAGGCTAGACACAGGCTAGACAGAGGCTAGACACAAGCTAGACACAGGCTAGACACAGGCTAGACACAGGCTAGACACAGGCTAGACACAGGCTAGACACAGGCTAGAGACAAGGTAGACACAGGCTAGACTCAGGCTAGACACAGGCTAGACACAGGCTAGACACAGGCTAGACACAGGCTAAACACAGGCTAGACAGAGGCTAGACACAGGCTAGACACAGGCTAGACACAGGCTAGACACAGGCTAGACACAGGCTAGACACAGGCTAGACACAGGCTAGTCACAGGCTAGACACAGGCTAGACACAGGATAGACACAGGATAGACACAGGATAGACATAGGATAGACACAGGCTAGACCTAGGCTAGACACAGGCTAGACACAGGCTAGAAAGAGGCTAGACACAGGCTAGGCACAGGCAAGACACAGGCAAGAAACTGGCTAGACACAGGCTAGACACAGGCTAGACAGAGGCTAGACACAGGCTAGACACAGGCTAGACAGAGGCTAGACACAGGCTAGACACAGGCTAGACACAGGCTAGACATAGGCTAGACACAGGCTAGACACAGGCTAGACATAGGCTAGACACAGGCTAGACACAGGCTAGACACAGGCTGAGACACAGGCTAGACACAGGCTAGACACAGGCTAGACACAGGCTAGACACAGGCTAGACACAGGCTAGACACAGGCTAGACACAGGCTAGACACAGGCTAGACACAAGCAAGACACAGGCTAGACACAAGCTAGACACAGGCTAGACAAATACTAGACACAGGCAAGACACAGGCTAGACACAGGCTAGACCTAGGCTAGACACAGGCTAGACACAGGCTAGAAAGAGGCTAGACACAGGCTAGGCACAGCCAAGACACAGGCAAGACACTGGCTAGACACAGGCTAGACACAGGCTAGACAGAGGCTAGACACAAGCTTGACACAGGCTAGACACAGGCTAGACACAGGCTAGACACAGGCTAGACACAGGCTAGAAACAGGCTTGACACAGGCTAGACACAAGCTTGGTACAGGCTAGACACAGGCTAGACACAAGCTTGGTACAGGCTAGACACAGGCTAGACACAGGCCAGACACAGGCTAGACACAGGCTAGACAGAGGCTAGACAAGGGCTAGACTCAGGCTAGACACAGGCTAGACACAGGCTAGACACAGGCTAGACACAGGCTAGACACAGGCTAGACACAGGATAGACACAGGCTAGACACAGGATAGACACAGGCTAGACGCAAGCAAGACACAGGCTAGACACAGGCTAGACACAGGCTAGACAAATACTAGACACAGGCAAGACACAGGCTAGACACAGGCTAGACCTAGGCTAGACACACGCTAGAAAGAGGCAAGACACAGGCTAGGCACAGGCAAGACACAGGCAAGACACTGGCTAGACACAGGCTAGACACAGGCTAGACAGAGGCTAGACACAAGCTAGACACAGGCTAGACACAGGCTAGACACAGGCTAGACACAGGCTAGACACGAGGTAGACACAGGCTAGACTCAGGCTAGACACAGGCTAGACACAGGCTAGACACAGGCTAGACACAGGCAGGACACAGGCTAGACACAGGCTAGATATAA
Source organism: Zaprionus indianus (assembly GCA_018904595.1). Taxonomy (NCBI): domain Eukaryota; kingdom Metazoa; phylum Arthropoda; class Insecta; order Diptera; family Drosophilidae; genus Zaprionus; species Zaprionus indianus. The sequence goes on along the minus strand of JAEIHA010001074.1, from coordinate 48,443 downwards.
GCTAGACACAGGCTAGACACAGGCTGTATACAGGCTAGACACAAGCAAGACACAGGCTAGACACAAGCTAGACACAGGCTAGACAAATACTAGACACAGGCAAGACACAGGCTAGACACAGGCTAGACCTAGGCTAGACACAGGCTAGACACAGGCTAGAAAGAGGCTAGACACAGGCTAGGCACAGGCAAGACACAGGCAAGACACAGGCTAGACACAGGCTAGACACAGGCTAGACAGAGGCTAGACACAAGCTAGACACAGGCTAGACACAGGCTATACACAGGCTAGACACAGGCTAGACACAGGCTAGACACAGGCTAGACACAAGCTAGACAGAGGCTAGACACAGGTTAGACAAATACTAGACACAGGATAGACACAGGCTAGACACAGGCTAGACCCAGCCTAGACACAAGCAAGACACAGGGTGGATACAGGCTAGACACAGGCTAGACACAGGCTAGACACAGGCTAGACACAGGCTAGAGACAAGGTAGACACAAGGTGGACACAGGCTAGACTCAGGCTAGACACAGGCTAGACACAGGCTAGACACAGGCTAGACACAGGCTAGACACAGGCTAAACACAGGCTAGACAGAGGCTAGACACAGGCTAGACACAGGCTAGACACAGGCTAGACACAGGCTAGACACAGGCTAGACACAGGCTAGAAAGAGGCTAGACACAGGCTAGGCACAGGCAAGACACAGGCAAGACACTGGCTAGACACAGGCTAGACACAGGCTAGACAGAGGCTAGACACAGGCTAGACACAGGCTAGACACAGGCTAGACATAGGCTAGACACAGGCTAGACACAGGCTAGACGTAGGCTAGACACAGGCTAGACACAGGCTAGACACAGGCTAGACACAGGCTAGACACAGGCTAGACACAGGCTAGACACAAGCAAGACAGAGGCTAGACACAAGCTAGACACAGGCTAGACACAGGCTAGACACAAGCTTGGTACAGGCTAGACACAGGCTAGACACAAGCTTGGTACAGGCTAGACACAGGCTAGACACAGGCCAGACACAGGCTAGACACAGGCTAGACAGAGGCTAGACAAGGGCTAGACTCAGGCTAGACACAGGCTAGACACAGGCTAGACACAGGCTAGACACAGGCTAGACACAGGCTAGACACAGGCTAAACACAGGATAGACACAGGCTAGACACAGGATAGACACAGGCTAGACACAGGCTAGACACAGGCTAGACACAGGCTAGACACAGGCTAGACACAGGCTAGACACAGGCTAGACACAAGCAAGACACAGGCTAGACACAAGCTAGACACAGGCTAGACAAATACTAGACACAAGCAAGACACAGGCTAGACACAAGCTAGACACAGGCTAGACAAATACTAGACACAGGCAAGACACAGGCTAGACACAGGCTAGACCTAGGCTAGACACAGGCTAGACACAGGCTAGAAAGAGGCTAGACACAGGCTAGGCACAGCCAAGACACAGGCAAGACACTGGCTAGACACAGGCTAGACACAGGCTAGACAGAGGCTAGACACAAGCTAGACACAGGCTAGACACAGGCTAGACACAGGCTAGACACAGGCTAGACACAGGCTAGAAACAGGCTAGACACAGGCTAGACACAAGCTTGGTACAGGCTAGACACAGGCTAGACACAAGCTTGGTACAGGCTAGACACAGGCTAGACACAGGCCAGACACGGGCTAGACACAGGCTAGACAGAGGCTAGACAAGGGCTAGACTCAGGCTAGACACAGGCTAGACACAGGCTAGACACAGGCTAGACACAGGCTAGACACAGGCTAGACACAGGCTAGACACAGGATAGACACAGGCTAGACACAGGATAGACACAGGCTAGACACAAGCAAGACACAGGCTAGACACAGGCTAGACACAGGCTAGACAAATACTAGACACAGGCAAGACACAGGCTAGACACAGGCTAGACCTAGGCTAGACACACGCTAGAAAGAGGCAAGACACAGGCTAGGCACAGGCAAGACACAGGCAAGACACTGGCTAGACACAGGCTAGACACAGGCTAGACAGAGGCTAGACACAAGCTAGACACAGGCTAGACACAGGCTAGACACAGGCTAGACACAGGCTAGACACGAGGTAGACACAGGCTAGACTCAGGCTAGACACAGGCTAGACACAGGATAGACACAGGCTAGACACAGGCAGGACACAGGCTAGACACAGGCTAGATATAAGCTAGACACAGGCTAGACACAGGCTAGACACAGGCTGTATACAGGCTAGACACAAGCAAGACACAGGCTAGACACAAGCTAGACACAGGCTAGACAAATACTAGACACAGGCAAGACACAGGCTAGACACAGGCTAGACCTAGGCTAGACACAGGCTAGACACAGGCTAGAAAGAGGCTAGACACAGGCTATACACAGGCTAGACACAGGCTAGACACAGGCTAGACACAGGCTAGACACAAGCTAGACACAGGCTAGACACAGGTTAGACAAATACTAGACACAGGATAGACACAGGCTAGACACAGGCTAGACCCAGCCTAGACACAAGCAAGACACAGGGTGGATACAGGCTAGACACAGGCTAGACACAGGCTAGACACAGGCTAGACACAGGCTAGACACAGGCTAGAGACAAGGTAGACACAAGGTGGACACAGGCTAGACTCAGGCTAGACACAGGGTAGACACAGGCTAGACACAGGCTAGACACAGGCTAAACACAGGCTAGACAGAGGCTAGACACAGGCTAGACACAGGCTAGACACAGGCTAGACACAGGCTAGACACAGGCTAGAAAGAGGCTAGACACAGGCGAGGCACAGGCAAGACTCAGGCAAGACACTGGCTAGACACAGGCTAGACACAGGCTAGACAGAGGCTAGACACAGGCTAGACACAGGCTAGACACAGGCTAGACATAGGCTAGACACAGGCTAGACACAGGCTAGACATAGGCTAGACACAGGCTAGACACAGGCTAGACACAGGCTAGACACAGGCTAGACACAGGCTAGACACAGGCTAGACACAGGCTAGACACAGGCTAGACACAGGCTAGACACAGGCTAGACACAGGCTAGACACAGGCTAGACACAAGCAAGACACAGGCTAGACACAAGCTAGACACAGGCTAGACACAGGCTAGACACAGGCTAGACACAGGCTAGACACAGGCTAGACACAGGCTAGACACAGGCTAGACACAGGCTAGACCCAGGCTAGAGACAAGGTAGACACAAGGTAGACACAGGCTAGACTCAGGCTAGACACAGGCTAGACACAGGCTAGACACAGGCTAGACACAGGCTAGACACAGGCTAAACACAGGCTAGACAGAGGCTAGACACAGGCTAGACACAGGCTAGACACAGGCTAGACACAGGCTAGACACAGGCTAGACACAGGCTAGACACAGGCTAGACACAGGCTAGACACAGGCTAGACACAGGATAGACACAGGATAGACACAGGATAGACACAGGATAGACACAGGCTAGACCCAGGCTAGACACAGGCTAGACAGAGGCTAGACACAGGCTAGACACAGGCTAGACACAGGCTAGACATAGGCTAGACACAGGCTAGACACAGGCTAGACATAGGCTAGACACAGGCTAGACACAGGCTAGACACAGGCTAGACACAGGCTAGACACAGGCTAGACACAGGCTAGACACAGGCTAGACACAGGCTAGACACAGGCTAGACACAGCCTAGACATAGGCTAGACACAGGCTAGACACAGGCTAGACACAGGCTAGACACAGGCTAGGCACAGGCAAGACACAGGCTAGACACAGCCTAGACTCAGGCTAGGCACAGGCTAGACACAGGATAAACACAGGCTAGACACAGGCTAGACACAGGCTAGACACAGGCTAGACACAGGCTAGACACAGGCTAGACACAGGCTAGACACAGGCTAGACACAGGCTAGACACAAGCTTGACACAAGCTTGACACAGACTAGACACAAGCTAGACACAGGCTAGATACAAGATAGACACAGGCTAGACACAGGCTAGGCGAATAGTAGACAAAGGCAAGACACAGGCTAGGCACAGGCTAGGCACAGGCAAGACACAGGCAAGACACTGGCTAGACACAGGCTAGACACAGCCTAGACAGAGGCTAGACAAAAGCTAGACACAGGCTAGACACAGGCTAGACACAGGCTAGACACAGGCTAGACACAGGCTAGACACAGGCTAGACACAGGCTGGACACAGGCAAGACACAGGCTAGACACAGTCTAGGCACTGGTTTGACACATGCTAGATACGGTCTAGACACAGGCTAGACACAGGCTTGACACAGGCTAGACACAGGCTAGACACAGGCTATACACAGACTAGACACAGGCTAGACACAGGCTAGACACAGGCAAGACACTGGCTAGACACAGGCTAGACACAGGATAGGCACAGGAAAGACACAGGATAGGCACAGGCAAGACACATACTAGACACGGGCTAGAAAGAGGCTAGACCCTGGCTAGGCACAGGCTAGACACAGGCTAGACACAGGCTAGACACAGGCTAGACACAGGCTAGACACAAGCTAGACACAGGCTAGACACAGGCTAGACACAGGCTTGACACAGGATAGACATAGGCTAGACACAGGCTAGACACAGGATAGATATAGGCTAGACACAGGCTAGACACAAGCTAGACACAGGCTAGACACAGGCTAGACACAGGCAAGACACAGGATAGACATAGGCTAGACACAGGCTAGACACAGGATAGACATAGGCTTGACACAGGCTAGACACAGGCTAGACACATGATAGACACAAGCGAGACACATACTTGACACAGGATAGACACAGGCTAGACAGGGGCTAGACACAGGCTAGACACAGGCTAGACACAAGCTAGACACAGGCTGGATACAGGGTAGCCACAGGAAAGATACATGCTAGACACAAGCTAAACACAAGCTAGACAGAGGCTAGACACAAACTAGATACAGGCTAGACATCGGCTAAACACTGTCTAGACACAGTCTAGACACAGGCTAGACACAGGCTAGACACAGGCTAGACACAAGATAAACACAAGCTAGACACAGGCAAGACACAGGCTAGACACAAGCAAGACACAGGCTAGACACAGGCTAGACACAGGCTAGACACAGGCTAGACACAGGATAGACACAAGCTAGATACAGGCTGGATACAGGCTAGACACAGGCAAGACACTGGCTAGACACAAGCTAGACACAGGCTAGACACATACTAGACACAGGCAAGACACAGGCAAGACACTGGCTAGACAAAGTCAAGACACTGGCTAGACACAGTCTAGACACAGGCGAGACACAGGCTAGACACAGGCTAGACACAAGCTAGACACAATCTAGATACAAGCTAGACACAGGCTAGACACAGGCTAGACACAGGCTAGGCAAATAATAGACAAAGGCAAGACACAGGCTAGGCACAGGCTAGGCACAGGCTAGGCACAGGCAAGACACAGGCTAGACACAGGCTAGACACAAGCTCGACACAGGCTAGATACAAGCTAAACACAGGCTAGACACAGGCTAGACACAGGCTAGGCAAATAATAGACAAAGGGAAGACACAGGCTAGGCACAGGCTAGGCACAGGCAAGACACAGGCTAGACACAGGTTAGACACAAGCTAGACACAGGCTAGATACAAGCTAAACACAGGCTGGACACAGGCTAGACACAGGCTGCACAAATACTAGACACTGGCAAGACACAGGCTAGACACAGACTAGACACAGGCTAGACACAGGCAAGACACTGGCTAGACACAGTCTAGACACAGGCGAGACACAGGCTAGACACAGGCTAGACACAAGCTAGACACAGACTAGATACAAGCTAGACACAGGCTAGACACAGGCTAGACACAGGCTAGACACTGGCTAGGCAAATAATAGACAAAGGCAAGACACAGGCTAGGCACAGGCTAGGCACAGGCAAGACACAGGCTAGACACAGGCTAGACACAAACTAGACACAGGCTAGATAAAAGCTAAGCACAGGCTAGACACAGGCTAGACACAGGCTAGACAAATACTAAACACAGGCAAGACACAGGCTAGACACAGGCTAGACACAGGCTAGACACAGGATAGACACAGGCTAGACACATACTAGACACAGGCTAGACACAGGCTAGACACAGGATAGACACAAGCTAGATACAAGCTAGATACAGGCTGGATACAGGCTAGACACAGGCAAGACACAGGCTAGACACAAGCTAGACACAGGCTAGACACATACTAGGCACAGGCAAGACACAGGCAAGACACTGGCTAGACACAGGCAAGACACAGGCAAGACACTGGCTAGACACAGTCTAGACACAGGCGAGACACAGGCTAGACACAGGCTAGACACAAGCTAGACACAGGCTAGATACAAGCTAGACACAGGCTAGACACAGGCTAGGCAAATAATAGACAAAGGCAAGACACAGGCTAGGCACAGGCTAGGCACAGGCAAGACACAGGCTAGGCACAGGCTAGACACAAGCTAGACACAGGCTAGACACAGGCTAGGCAAAAAATAGACAAAGGCAAGACACAGGCTACACATAGGCTAGACACCGGCTTGACACAGGCTAGACACAGGCTAGACACAGGCTAGACACAGGCCAGACACAGGCTAGACACAGCCTAGACTCAGGCTAGGCACAGGCTAGACACAGGATAAACACAGGCTAGACACGATTAGACACAAGCTAGACACAGGCTAGATACAAGCTAAACACAGGCTAGACACAGGCTAGACAAATACTAGACACAGGCAAGACACAGGCCAGACACAGGCTAGACACAGGCTAGACACAGGCTAGACACAGGCAAGATACTGGCTAGACACAGTCTAGACACAGGCGAGACACAGGCTAGACACAGGCTAGACACAAGCTAGACACAGGCTAGATACAAGCTAGACACAGGCTAGACACAGGCTAGACGCAGACTAGACACAGGCTAGGCAAATAATAGACAAAGGCAAGACACAGGCTAGGCAGAGGCTTGGCACAGGCTAGATACAAGCTAAACACAAGCTAGACACAGGCTAGACACAGGCTAGGCAAATAATAGACAAAGGCTAGACACAGGCTAGACACAGGCTAGACACAGGATAGATATAGGCTAGACACAGGCTAGGCACAAGCTAGACACAGGCTAGACACAGGATAGACATAGGCTAGACACAGGCTAGACACAAGCTAGACACAGGCTAGACACAGGCTAGACACAGGCTAGACACAGGCAAGACACAGGATAGACATAGGCTAGACACAGGCTAGACACAGGATAGACAACGGCTTGACACAGGCTAGACACAGGCTAGACACAGGCTAGACACAGGCTAGACACAGGCTAGACACATGATAGACACAGGCGAGACACATACTAGACACAGGATAGACACAGGCTAGACACAGGCTAGACACAGGCTAGACACAAGCTAGACACAGGCTAGATACAAACTAGACACAGGCTAGACACAGGCTAGACACAAGCTAGACACAAGCTAGACAGAGGCTAGACACAGGCTAGATACAGGCTAGACATCGGCTAAACACTGTCTAGACACAGGCTCGACACAGGCTAGACACAGGCTAGACACAAGATAAACACAAGCTAGACACAGGCAAGACACAGGCTCGACACAAGCAAGACACAGGCTAGACACAGGCTAGACACAGGATAGACACAAGCTAGATACAGGCTGGATACAGGCTAGACACATTCAAGACACAGGCTAGACACAAGCTAGACACAGGCTAGACACATACTAGACACAGGCAAGACACAGGCAAGACACTGGCTAGACACAGGCAAGACACTGGCTAGACAAAGTCTAGACACAGGCAAGACACAGGCTAAACACAGGCTAGACACAAGCTAGACACAGGCTAGACACAAGCTAGACACAAGCTAGACAGAGGCTAGACACAGGCTAGATACAGGCTAGACATCGGCTAAACTCTGTCTAGACACAGGCTCGACACAGGCTAGACACAGGATAAACACAGGCTAGACACGATTAGACACAAGCTAGACACAGGGTAGATACAAGCTAAACACAGGCTAGACACAGGCTAGACACAGGCTAGACAAATACTAGACACAGGCAAGACACTGGCTAGACACAGTCTAGACACAGGCGAGACACAGGCAAGACACTGGCTAGACACAGTCTAGACACAGGCGAGACACAGGCTAGACACAGGCTAGACACAAGCTAGACACAGGCTAGATACAAGCTAGACACAGGCTAGACACAGGCTAGACGCAGACTAGACACAGGCTAGGCAAATAATAGACAAAGGCAAGACACAGGCTAGGCAGAGGCTTGGCACAGGCTAGATACAAGCTAAACACAAGCTAGACACAGGCTAGACACAGGCTAGGCAAATAATAGACAAAGGTAAGACACAGGCTAGACACAGGCTAGACACAGGATAGATATAGGCTGGACACAGGCTAGGCACAAGCTAGACACAGGCTAGACACAGGCTAGACACAGGATAGACATAGGCTAGACACAGGCTAGACACAAGCTAGACACAGGCTAGACACAGGCTAGAAACAGGCTAGAAACAGGCTAGACACAGGCAAGACACAGGATAGACATAGTCTAGACACAGGCTAGATACAAACTAGACACAGGCTAGAAACAGGCTAGACACAAGCTAGACACAGGCTAGACACAAGCTAGACACAAGCTAGACAGAGGCTACACACAGGCTAGATACAGGCTAGACATCGGCTAAACTCTGTCTAGACACAGGCTCGACACAGGCTAGACACAGGCTAGACACAAGATAAACACAAGCTAGACACAGGCAAGACACAGGCTAGACACAAGCAAGACACAGGCTAGACACAGGCTACACAGGCTAGACACAGGATAGACACAAGCTAGATACAGGCTGGATACAGGCTAGACACAGGCAAGACACAGGCTAGACACAAGCTAGACACAGGCTAGACACATACTAGATACAGGCAAGACACAGGCAAGACACTGGCTAGACACAGGCAAGACACTGGCTAGACACAGTCTAGACACAGGCGATACACAGGCTAGACACAGGCTAGACACAAGCTAGACACAGGCTAGATACAAGCTAGACACACGCTAGACACAGGCTACACACAGGCTAGGCAAATAATAGACAAAGGCAAGACACAGTCTAGGCACAGGTTAGGCACAGGCAAGACACAGGCTAGACACAGGCTAGACACAAGCTAGACACAGGCTAGAAACAAGCCAAACACAGGCTAGACACAGGCAAGGCAAATAATAGACAAAGGCAAGACACAGGCTAGGCACAGGCTAGGCATAGGCAAGACACAGGCTAGACACAGGCTAGACACAAGCTAGACACAGGCTAGATACAAGCTAAACACAGGCTAGACACAGGCTAGACACAAGCTAGACATAGGCTAGATTCAAGCTAAACACAGGCTAGACACAGGCTAGACACAGGCTAGACAAATACTAGACACAGGCAAGACACAGGCTAGACACAGGCTAGACACAGGCTAGACACAGGCTAGACACAGGATAGACACAGGCAAGACACATACTAGACACAGGCTAGACACAGGCTAGACAGGCTAGAGACAGGCTAGACACAGGCTAGACAGAGGGTAGACTCAGGCTAGACACAGGCTAGACACAGGCTAGACACAGGCTATACACAGGCTAGACACAGGCTAGACACAGGCTAGACACAGCCTAGACTCAGGCTAGGCACAGGCTAGACACAGGATAGACACAGGCTAGACACAGGCTAGACACAAGCTAGATACAGGCTAGACACAGGCGAGGCACAGGCTAGACACAGGCTAGACACAAGCTAGACACAGGCTAGATACAAGATAAACACAGGCTAGACACAGGCTAGACAAATACTAGACACAGGCAAGACACAGGCTAGACACAGGCTAGACACAGGCTAGGCACAGGATAGACACAGGCTAGACACAGGCTAGACGCAGGCTAGAAAGAGGCTAGACACAGGCTAGACACAAGCTAGACATAGGCTAGATTCAAGCTAAACACAGGCTAGACACAGGCTAGACACAAGCTAGACATAGGCTAGATTCAAGCTAAACACAGGCTAGACACAGGCTAGACACAGGCTAGACAAATACTAGACACAGGCAAGACACAGGCTAGACACAGGCTAGACACAGGCTAGACAAATACTAGACACAGGCAAGACACAGGCTAGACACAGGCTAGACACAGGCTAGACACAGGCTAGACACAGGATAGACACAGGCAAGACACATACTAGACACAGGCTAGACACAGGCTAGACAGGCTAGAGACAGGCTAGACACAGGCTAGACAGAGGGTAGACTCAGGCTAGACACAGGCTAGACACAGGCTAGACACAGGCTAGACACAGGCTAGACACAGGCTAGACACAGGCTAGACACAGCCTAGACACAGGCTAGACACAGGCTAGACACAGGCTAGACACAGGCTAGACACAGGCTAGACACAGGCTAGACACAGGCTAGACACAGGCGAGGCACAGGCTAGACACAGGCTAGACACAAGCTAGACACAGGCTAGATACAAGATAAACACAGGCTAGACACAGGCTAGACAAATACTAGACACAGGCAAGACACAGGCTAGACACAGGCTAGACACAGGCTAGGCACAGGATAGACACAGGCTAGACACAGGCTAGACGCAGGCTAGAAAGAGGCTAGACACAGGCTAGACACAGGCTAGACACAGGCTAGACACAGGCTAGACACAGGCTAGACACAGGCGAGGCACAGGCTAGACACAGGCTAGACACAAGCTAGACACAGGCTAGATACAAGATAAACACAGGCTAGACACAGGCTAGACAAATACTAGACACAGGCAAGACACAGGCTAGACACAGGCTAGACACAGGCTAGGCACAGGATAGACACAGGCTAGACACAGGCTAGACGCAGGCTAGAAAGAGGCTAGACACAGGCTAGACACAGGTTAGACACAGGCTAGACACAGGCTAGACACAGGCTCGACACAGGCTAGACACAGGCTAGACACAAGATAAACACAAGCTAGACACAGGCAAGACACAGGCTAGACACAAGCAAGACACAGGCTAGACACAGGCTACACAGGCTAGACACAGGATAGACACAAGCTAGATACAGGCTGGATACAGGCTAGACACAGGCAAGACACAGGCTAGACACAAACTAGACACAGGCTAGACACATACTAGATACAGGCAAGACACAGGCAAGACACTGGCTAGACACAGGCAAGACACTGGCTAGACACAGTCTAGACACAGGCGATACACAGGCTAGACACAGGCTAGACACAAGCTAGACACAGGCTAGATACAAGCTAGACACACGCTAGACACAGGCTACACACAGGCTAGGCAAATAATAGACAAAGGCAAGACACAGTCTAGGCACAGGTTAGGCACAGGCAAGACACAGGCTAGACACAGGCTAGACACAAGCTAGACACAGGCTAGAAACAAGCCAAACACAGGCTAGACACAGGCAAGGCAAATAATAGACAAAGGCAAGACACAGGCTAGGCACAGGCTAGGCATAGGCAAGACACAGGCTAGACACAGGCTAGACACAAGCTAGACACAGGCTAGATACAAGCTAAACACAGGCTAGACACAGGCTAGACACAAGCTAGACATAGGCTAGATTCAAGCTAAACACAGGCTAGACACAGGCTAGACACAGGCTAGACAAATACTAGACACAGGCAAGACACAGGCTAGACACAGGCTAGACACAGGCTAGACACAGGCTAGACACAGGATAGACACAGGCAAGACACATACTAGACACAGGCTAGACACAGGCTAGACAGGCTAGAGACAGGCTAGACACAGGCTAGACAGAGGGTAGACTCAGGCTAGACACAGGCTAGACACAGGCTAGACACAGGCTATACACAGGCTAGACACAGGCTAGACACAGGCTAGACACAGCCTAGACTCAGGCTAGGCACAGGCTAGACACAGGATAGACACAGGCTAGACACAGGCTAGACACAAGCTAGATACAGGCTAGACACAGGCGAGGCACAGGCTAGACACAGGCTAGACACAAGCTAGACACAGGCTAGATACAAGATAAACACAGGCTAGACACAGGCTAGACAAATACTAGACACAGGCAAGACACAGGCTAGACACAGGCTAGACACAGGCTAGGCACAGGATAGACACAGGCTAGACACAGGCTAGACGCAGGCTAGAAAGAGGCTAGACACAGGCTAGACACAGGCTAGACACAGGCTAGACACAGGCTAGACACAGGCGAGGCACAGGCTAGACACAGGCTAGACACAAGCTAGACACAGGCTAGATACAAGATAAACACAGGCTAGACACAGGCTAGACAAATACTAGACACAGGCAAGACACAGGCTAGACACAGGCTAGACACAGGCTAGGCACAGGATAGACACAGGCTAGACACAGGCTAGACGCAGGCTAGAAAGAGGCTAGACACAGGCTAGACACAGGCTAGACACAGGCTAGACACAGGCTAGACACAGGCTCGACACAGGCTAGACACAGGCTAGACACAAGATAAACACAAGCTAGACACAGGCAAGACACAGGCTAGACACAAGCAAGACACAGGCTAGACACAGGCTACACAGGCTAGACACAGGATAGACACAAGCTAGATACAGGCTGGATACAGGCTAGACACAGGCAAGACACAGGCTAGACACAAGCTAGACACAGGCTAGACACATACTAGATACAGGCAAGACACAGGCAAGACACTGGCTAGACACAGGCAAGACACTGGCTAGACACAGTCTAGACACAGGCGATACACAGGCTAGACACAGGCTAGACACAAGCTAGACACAGGCTAGATACAAGCTAGACACACGCTAGACACAGGCTACACACAGGCTAGGCAAATAATAGACAAAGGCAAGACACAGTCTAGGCACAGGTTAGGCACAGGCAAGACACAGGCTAGACACAGGCTAGACACAAGCTAGACACAGGCTAGAAACAAGCCAAACACAGGCTAGACACAGGCAAGGCAAATAATAGACAAAGGCAAGACACAGGCTAGGCACAGGCTAGGCATAGGCAAGACACAGGCTAGACACAGGCTAGACACAAGCTAGACACAGGCTAGATACAAGCTAAACACAGGCTAGACACAGGCTAGACACAAGCTAGACATAGGCTAGATTCAAGCTAAACACAGGCTAGACACAGGCTAGACAAATACTAGACACAGGCAAGACACAGGCTAGACACAGGCTAGACACAGGATAGACACAGGCAAGACACATACTAGACACAGGCTAGACACAGGCTAGACAGGCTAGAGACAGGCTAGACACAGGCTAGACAGAGGGTAGACTCAGGCTAGACACAGGCTAGACACAGGCTAGACACAGGCTATACACAGGCTAGACACAGGCTAGACACAGGCTAGACACAGCCTAGACTCAGGCTAGGCACAGGCTAGACACAGGATAGACACAGGCTAGACACAGGCTAGACACAAGCTAGATACAGGCTAGACACAGGCGAGGCACAGGCTAGACACAGGCTAGACACAAGCTAGACACAGGCTAGATACAAGATAAACACAGGCTAGACACAGGCTAGACAAATACTAGACACAGGCAAGACACAGGCTAGACACAGGCTAGACACAGGCTAGGCACAGGATAGACACAGGCTAGACACAGGCTAGACGCAGGCTAGAAAGAGGCTAGACACAGGCTAGACACAGGCTAGACACAGGCTAGACACAGGCTAGACACAGGCTAGACACAGGCTAGACACAGGCTAGACACAGGCTAGACACAGGCTAGACACAGGCTAGACACAGGCTAGACACAGGCTTGACACAGGCTAGACACAGGATAGACATTGGCTAGCCACAGGCTAGACACAGGCTAGACACAAGCTAGACACAGGCTAGATACAGGCTAGTCAGAGGCAAGACACAGGCTAGACACAAGCTAGATACAGGCTAGACACTGGCTAGACACATTATAGACGCAGGCAAGTCACATACTAGACACAGGCTAGACACAGGCTAGACACAGGCTAGTCACAGGCTAGACACAGGCTAGACACAGGCTAGGCACAGGATAGACACAGGCTAGACACAGGCTAGACGCAGGCTAGAAAGAGGCTAGACACAGGCTAGACACAGGCTAGACACAGGCTAGACACAGGCTAGACACAGGCTAGACACAGGCTAGACACAGGCTAGACACAGGCTAGACACAGGCTAGACACAGGCTAGACACAGGCTAGACACAGGCTTGACACAGGCTAGACACAGGATAGACATTGGCTAGCCACAGGCTAGACACAGGCTAGACACAAGCTAGACACAGGCTAGATACAGGCTAGTCAGAGGCAAGACACAGGCTAGACACAGGCTAGACACAGGCTAGACACAGGCTAGACACAGGCTAGACACAGGCTAGACACAGGCTAGACACAGGCTAGACACAGGCTAGACACAGGCTAGACACAGGCTAGACACAGGCTAGACACAGGCTAGACACAGGCTTGACACAGGCTAGACACAGGATAGACATTGGCTAGCCACAGACACAGGCTAGACACAGGCTAGACACAAGCTAGACACAGGCTAGATACAGGCTAGTCAGAGGCAAGACACAGGCTAGACACAAGCTAGATACAGGCTAGACACTGGCTAGACACATTATAGACGCAGGCAAGTCACATACTAGACACAGGCTAGACACAGGCTAGACACAGGATAGACACAGGCTAGACACAGGCTAGACGCAGGCTAGAAAGAGGCTAGACACAGGCTAGACACAGGCTAGACACAGGCTAGACACAGGCTAGACACAGGCAAGACACAGGCTAGACACAGGCTAGACACAGGCTAGACACAGGCTAGACACAGGATAGACATTGGCTAGCCACAGGATAGACACAGGCTAGACACAGGCTAGACACAAGCTAGACACAGGCTAGATACAGGCTAGTCAGAGGCAAGACACAGGCTAGACACAACCTAGATACAGGCTAGACACTGGCTAGACACATTATAGACGCAGGCAAGTCACATACTAGACACAGGCTAGACACAGGCTAGACACAGGCTAGTCACAGGCTAGACATAGGCTAGACAAATACTAGACGCAGAATAGGCACAGGCAAGACACATACTAGACACAGGCTAGACACATACTAGACACAGGCTAGACACAGGCTAGAAAGAGGCTGGACACAGGCTAGACACAGGCTAGACACAGGCTAGACACAGGCTAGACACAGGCTAGACACAGGCTAGACACAGGCTAGACACAGCCTAGACTCAGGCTAGACACAAGATAGACACAGGCTAGACACAGGTTAGACACAATCTAGAAACAGGCTAGACACAGGCTAGACACAGGCGAGACACAGGCTAGACACAAGCTAGGCAAGCAATAGACAAAGGCAAGACACAGGCTAGGCACAGGCTAGGCACAGGCTAGGCACAGGCAAGACACAGGCTAGACAGGCTAGACAGGCTAGACACAGGCTAGACACAGGCTAGACAGAGGCTAGACACAGGCTAGACACAGGCTAGACACAGCCTAGACTCAGGCTAGGCATAGGCCAGACACAGGATAAACACAGGCTAGACACAGGTTAGACACAGGCTAGAAACAGGCTAGACACAGGCTAGACACAAGCTAGACACAGGCTAGACACAGGATAGATATAGGCTAGACACAGGCTAGGCACAAGCTAGACACAGGCTAGACACAGGCTTAACACAGGCTAGACACAGGATAGATATAGGCTAGACACAGGCTAGGCACAAGCTAGACACAGGCTAGACACAGGCTTAACACAGGCTAGACACAGGCTAGACACAGGCTAGACAAAGGCTTGACACAGGCTAGACACAGGCTAGACACAGCCAAGACACAGGATAGACATAGGCTAGACACAGGCTAGACACAGGATAGACATAGGCTTGACACAGGCTAGACACAGGCAAGACACAGGCTAGACACATGATAGACACAGGCGAGACACATACTAGACACAGGATAGACACAGCCTAGACAGGGGCTAGACACAGGCTAGACACAGGCTAGACACAAGCTAGACACAGGCTGGATACAGGCTAGACACAGGAAAGATACATGCTAGACACAAGCTAAACACAAGCTAGGCTAGACACAGGCTAGGCAAATAATAGACAAAGGCAAGACACAGGCTAGGCACAGGCTAGGCACAGGCAAGACACAGGCTAGACACAAGCTAGACACAGGCTAGATACAAGCTTAACACAGGCTAGACACAGGCTAGACAAATACTAGACACAGGCAAGACACAGGCTAGACACAGGCTAGACACAGGCTAGACACAGGCTAGACACAGGCTAGACACAGGCTAGACACAGGCTAGACATAGGCTAGACACAGGCTAGACACAGGCTAGACACAGGCTAGACACAGCCTAGACTCAGGCTAGGCACAGGCTAGACACCGGATAGACACAGGCTAGACACAGGCTAGACACAGGCTAGACACAAGCTAGACACAGGCTAGACACAGGCAGGATACAAGCTAGACACATACTAGACACAGGCTAGACACAGGCTAGAAAGAGGCTAGACACAGGCTAGGCACAGGCTAGAGACAGGCTAGACACAAGCTAGACACAGGCTAGACACAGGCTAGACACAGGCTAGACACAGGCTAGGCACAGGCTAGACACAGGCTAGACACAGCCTAGACTCAGGCTAGGCACAGGCTAGACACAGGATAGACACAGGCTAGACACAGGCTAGACACAGGCTAGACACAAGCTAGACACAGGCTAGACACAGGCGAGGCACAGGCTAGACACAGGCTAGACACAAGCTAGACACAGGCTCGATACAAGCTAAACACAGGCTAGACACAGGCTAGACACAGGCTAGACCAATACTAGACACAGGCAAGACACAGGCTAGACACAGGCTAGACACAGGCTAAACACAGGCTAGACACAGGCTAGACACAGGCTAGAAAGAGACTAGACACAGGCTGTGCACAGGCTAGACACAGGCTAAACACAGGCTAGACACGGGCTAGACACAGGCTAGACACAGGCTAGACACAGGATAGACACAGGCTAGACACAGGCTTGACACAGGCTAGACACAGGAATGACATTGGCTAGACACAGGCTAGACACAGGCTAGACACAAGCTAGACACAGGCTAGATACAGGCTAGTCAGAGGCAAGTCACAGGCTAGACACAAGCTAGATACAGGCAAGTCACATACTTGACACAGGCAAGACACAGGCAAGACACTGGCTAGACACAGGCAAGATACAGGCAAGACACTGGCTGGACACAGGCTGGACACAGGCGAGACACAGGCTAGACACAGGCTAGACACAGGCTAGACACAATCTAGACACAGGCCAGATACAAGCTAGACACAGGATAGACACAGGCTAGACACAAGCTAGACACAGGCTAGACACAGGCTAGACAAATACTAGACACAGGGAAGACACAGGCTAGTCACAGGCTAGGCATAGGCTAGACACAGGCTAGACACAAGCTAGACACAGGCTAGACACAGGCTAAACACAGAATAGGCACAGGCAAGACACTTACTCGACACAGGCAAGACACATACCAGACACAGGCTAGACACAGGCTAGAAAGAGGCTAGACACATGCTGGACTCAGGCTAGACACAGGCTAGACTCAGGCTAGACACAGGCTAGACTCAGGCTAGACACAGGCTAGACACAGGCTAGATACAGGCTAGATACAGGCTAGACACAGGCTAGACACAGGCTAAACACAGGCTAGACACAGCCTAGACTCAGGCGAAGTATAGGCTAGACACAGGATAGACACAGGAAAGACACAGGCTAGACACAGGATAGACACAGGCTAAGTACAGGCTAGACACAGGCTAGACACAGGCTAGACACAGGCTAGACACAGGCGAGACACAGGCTAGACACAGGCTAGACACAGGCTAGACACAGGCTAGACACAGGCTAGACACAGGATAGGCACAGGCAAGACACATACCAGACACAGGCTAGACACAGGCTAGAAAGAGGCTAGACACAGGCTGGACACAGGCTACACACAGGCTAGACACAGCATAGACATAGGCTAGACACAGGATAGAGATAGGCTAGACACAGGCTAGACACAAGCTAGACACAGGCAAGACACAGGATAGACATAGGCTAGACATAGGATAGACATAGGTTTGACATAGGCTAGACACAGGATAGACATAGGCTAGACACAGGCTAGACACAGGCTAGACACATGATAGACACAGGCAAGACATACTAGACACAGGCAAGACACAGGCTAGACACAGGCTAGAAAGTGGCTAGACACAGGCCAGGCACAGGCTAAACATAGGCTAGACACAAGCTAGACACAGGAAAGACACAGGCTAGACACAGGATAGACACAGGCTAAGTACAGGCTAGACACAAGCTAGACACAGGCTAGACACAGGCTAGACACAGGCGAGACACAGGCTAGACACAGGCTAGACACAGGCTAGATACAAGCTAGACACAGGCTAGACACAGGCTAGACACAGGATAGGCACAGGCAAGACACATACCAGACACAGGCTAGACACAGGCTAGAAAGAGGCTAGACACAGGCTGGACACAGGCTACACACAGGCTAGACACAGCATAGACATAGGCTAGACACAGGATAGACATAGGCTAGACACAGGCTAGACAATGGCTAGACACAGGCTAGACTCAGGCTAGGCACAGGCTAGACACCGGATAGACACAGGCTAGACACAGGCTAGACACAGGCTAGACACAAGCTAGACACAGGCTAGACACAGGCAGGATACAAGCTAGACACATACTAGACACAGGCTAGACACAGGCTAGAAAGAGGCTAGACACAGGCTAGGCACAGGCTAGAGACAGGCTAGACACAAGCTAGACACAGGCTAGACACAGGCTAGACACAGGCTAGACACAGGCTAGGCACAGGCTAGACACAGGCTAGACACAGCCTAGACTCAGGCTAGGCACAGGCTAGACACAGGATAGACACAGGCTAGACACAGGCTAGACACAGGCTAGACACAAGCTAGACACAGGCTAGACACAGGCGAGGCACAGGCTAGACACAGGCTAGACACAAGCTAGACACAGGCTCGATACAAGCTAAACACAGGCTAGACACAGGCTAGACACAGGCTAGACCAATACTAGACACAGGCAAGACACAGGCTAGACACAGGCTAGACACAGGCTAAACACAGGCTAGACACAGGCTAGACACAGGCTAGAAAGAGACTAGACACAGGCTGTGCACAGGCTAGACACAGGCTAAACACAGGCTAGACACGGGCTAGACACAGGCTAGACACAGGCTAGACACAGGATAGACACAGGCTAGACACAGGCTTGACACAGGCTAGACACAGGAATGACATTGGCTAGACACAGGCTAGACACAGGCTAGACACAAGCTAGACACAGGCTAGATACAGGCTAGTCAGAGGCAAGTCTGAGGCTAGACACAAGCTAGATACAGGCAAGTCACATACTTGACACAGGCAAGACACAGGCAAGACACTGGCTAGACACAGGCAAGATACAGGCAAGACACTGGCTGGACACAGGCTGGACACAGGCGAGACACAGGCTAGACACAGGCTAGACACAGGCTAGACACAATCTAGACACAGGCCAGATACAAGCTAGACACAGGATAGACACAGGCTAGACACAAGCTAGACACAGGCTAGACACAGGCTAGACAAATACTAGACACAGGGAAGACACAGGCTAGTCACAGGCTAGGCATAGGCTAGACACAGGCTAGACACAAGCTAGACACAGGCTAGACACAGGCTAAACACAGAATAGGCACAGGCAAGACACTTACTCGACACAGGCAAGACACATACCAGACACAGGCTAGACACAGGCTAGAAAGAGGCTAGACACATGCTGGACTCAGGCTAGACACAGGCTAGACTCAGGCTAGACACAGGCTAGACTCAGGCTAGACACAGGCTAGACACAGGCTAGATACAGGCTAGATACAGGCTAGACACAGGCTAGACACAGGCTAAACACAGGCTAGACACAGCCTAGACTCAGGCGAGAAGTATAGGCTAGACACAGGATAGACACAGGAAAGACACAGGCTAGACACAGGATAGACACAGGCTAAGTACAGGCTAGACACAGGCTAGACACAGGCTAGACACAGGCTGAGACACAGGCGAGACACAGGCTAGACACAGGCTAGACACAGGCTAGACACAGGCTAGACACAGGCTAGACACAGGATAGGCACAGGCAAGACACATACCAGACACAGGCTAGACACAGGCTAGAAAGAGGCTAGACACAGGCTGGACACAGGCTACACACAGGCTAGACACAGCATAGACATAGGCTAGACACAGGATAGAGATAGGCTAGACACAGGCTAGACACAAGCTAGACACAGGCAAGACACAGGATAGACATAGGCTAGACATAGGATAGACATAGGTTTGACATAGGCTAGACACAGGATAGACATAGGCTAGACACAGGCTAGACACAGGCTAGACACATGATAGACACAGGCAAGACATACTAGACACAGGCAAGACACAGGCTAGACACAGGCTAGAAAGTGGCTAGACACAGGCCAGGCACAGGCTAAACATAGGCTAGACACAAGCTAGACACAGGAAAGACACAGGCTAGACACAGGATAGACACAGGCTAAGTACAGGCTAGACACAAGCTAGACACAGGCTAGACACAGGCTAGACACAGGCGAGACACAGGCTAGACACAGGCTAGACACAGGCTAGATACAAGCTAGACACAGGCTAGACACAGGCTAGACACAGGATAGGCACAGGCAAGACACATACCAGACACAGGCTAGACACAGGCTAGAAAGAGGCTAGACACAGGCTGGACACAGGCTACACACAGGCTAGACACAGCATAGACATAGGCTAGACACAGGATAGACATAGGCTAGACACAGGCTAGACAATGGCTAGACACAGGCTAGACACAGGCTAGACACAGGCAAGACACAGGATAGACATAGGCTAGACATAGGATAGACATAGGCTAGACATAGGCTAGACACAGGATAGACATAGGCTAGACACAGGCTAGACAGATGATAGACACAGGCAAGACATACTAGACACAGGCAAGACACAGGCTAGACACAGGCTAGAAAGTGGCTAGACACAGGCCAGGCACAGGCTAAACATAGGCTAGACACAGGCTAGACACAGGCTAGACTTAGGCTGGGCACAGGCTAGACAAAGTCTAGACAGAGGCAAGTCACATACTAGACACAGGCAAGACACAGGAAAGACACTGGCTAGACACAGGCAAGACACAGGAAAGACACTGGCTAGACACAGGCTAGACACAGGCTAGTCACAGGCTTGACACACGCTAGACACAAGCTAGACACTGGCTAGACACAGGCTAGACACAAGGTAGACTCAGGCTAGACGAAGGCTAGACACAGGCTAGACACAGGCTAGACACAGGCTAGACACAGGCTAGACACAGGCTAGACACAGGCTAGAAAGAGGCTAGACACAGGCTAGGCACAGGCAAGGCACAGGCTAGAGACAGGCTAGACACAGGCTAGACACAGGCTAGACACAGGCTAGACACAGGCTTGACACAGGATAAACACAAGCTAGACACAGGCAAGACACAGGCTAGACACATGCTAGACACAGGCTAGACGCCGCTATACTCAGGCCAGACACAGGCTAGACACAGGCTAGACTCAGGCTAGACACAGGCTAGACACAGGTTAGACACAGGCTAGACACAGGATAAACACAAGCTAGACACAGGCAAGACACAGGCTAGACACAAGCTAGACACAGGCTAGAAACAGGCTAGAAACAGGCTAGACACAGGCTAGACACAGGATAGACACAAGCTAGATACAGGCTGGATACAGGCTAGACACAGGCAAGTCTGAGGCTAGACACAAGCTAGACACAGGCTAGACACATACTAGATACAGGCAAGACACAGGCAAGACACTGGCTAGACACAGGCAAGACACTGGCTAGACACAGTCTAGACACAGGCGAGACACAGGCTAGACACAGGCTAGACACAAGCTAGGCACAGGCTAGATACAAGCTAGACACAGGCTAGACACAGGCTAGGCAAAGAATGGACAAAGGCAAGACACAGGCTAGGCACAGGCTAGGCACAGGCAAGACACAGGCTAGACACAGGCTAGACACAGGCTAGACACAAGCTAGACACAGGCTAGACACAGGCTAGAAACAGGATAGTTACGGGCAAGACACATACTAGACACAGGCTAGACACAGGCTAGAAAGAGGCTAGACACAGGCTAGGCAAAGGCTAGGCACAGGCTAGAGACAGGCAAGACACAGGCTAGACACAGCCTAGACTCAGGCTAGGCACAGGCTAGACACAGGATAGACACAGGCTAGACACAGGCTAGACACAGGCTAGACACAGGCTAGACACAGG
Source organism: Zaprionus indianus (assembly GCA_018904595.1). Classification (NCBI taxonomy): domain Eukaryota; kingdom Metazoa; phylum Arthropoda; class Insecta; order Diptera; family Drosophilidae; genus Zaprionus; species Zaprionus indianus. The sequence continues at coordinate 25,883 of JAEIHA010001074.1, read as the reverse complement.
CTAGACACAGGCTAGACACAGGCTAGACACAGGCTAGACACAGGCTAGACTCAGGCTAGACACAGGCTAGACACAGCCTAGACTCAGGCTAGGCACAGGCTAGACACAGGATAGACACAGACAAGACACAGGCTAGACACAGGCTAGACACAGGCTGGACACAAGCTAGACACAGGCTAGACACAGGCGAGGCACAGGCTAGACACAGGCTAGACACAAGCTAGACACAGGCTAGATACAAGCTAAACACAGGCTAGACACAGGCTAGACACAGGCTAGACACAGGCTAGACAAATACTAGACAAAGGCAAGTCACAGGCTAGACACAGGCTAGACACAGGCTAGACACAGGCTAGACACAGGCTAGACACAGGCTAGACACAGGCTAGACACAGCCTAGACTCAGGCTAGACACAAGATAGACACAGGCTAGACACAGGCTAGACACAGGCTAGACACAGGCTAGACACAGGCTAGACACAGGCTAGACACAGGCTAGACACAGGCTAGACACAGGCGAGACACAGGCTAGACACAAGCTAGACACAGGCTAGATACAAGCTAGACACAGGCTAGATACAAGCAAGACACAGGCCAGACACAGGCTAGACACAGGCTAGACAAATACTAGACACAGGCAAAACACAGGCTAGAAACAGGCTAGACATAGGCCAGACACAGGAAAGACACAGGCTAGAAAGAGGCTAGACACAGGCTAGGCACAGGCTAGACACAGGCTAGACAAAGGCTAGACAGGCTGGACACAGGCTAGACACAGGCTAGACACAGGCTAGACACAGGATAGGCACAGGCAAGACACATACCAGACACAGGCTAGACACAGGCTAGAAAGAAGCTAGACACAGGCTGGACACAGGCTAGACACAGGCTAGACACAGGCTAGACACAGGCTAGACACAGGCTAGACACAGGCTAGACTCAGGCTAGGCACAGGCTAGGCACAGGCTAGACAAAGTCTAGACACAGGCAAGTCACATACTAGACACAGGCAAGACACAGGAAAGACACTGGCTAGACACAGGCTAGACACAGGCTAGACACAGGCTAGACACAGGCTAGATACAAGCTAGACACAGGCTAGACACAGGCTAGACACAGGATAGGCACAGGCAAGACACATACCAGACACAGGCTAGACACAGGCTAGAAAGAGGCTAGACACAGGCTGGACACAGGCTACACACAGGCTAGACACAGCATAGACATAGGCTAGACACAGGATAGACATAGGCTAGACACAGGCTAGACAATGGCTAGACACAGGCTAGACACAGGCTAGACACAGGCAAGACACAGGATAGACATAGGCTAGACATAGGATAGACATAGGCTAGACATAGGCTAGACACAGGATAGACATAGGCTAGACACAGGCTAGACAGATGATAGACACAGGCAAGACATACTAGACACAGGCAAGACACAGGCTAGACACAGGCTAGAAAGTGGCTAGACACAGGCCAGGCACAGGCTAAACATAGGCTAGACACAGGCTAGACACAGGCTAGACTTAGGCTGGGCACAGGCTAGACAAAGTCTAGACAGAGGCAAGTCACATACTAGACACAGGCAAGACACAGGAAAGACACTGGCTAGACACAGGCAAGACACAGGAAAGACACTGGCTAGACACAGGCTAGACACAGGCTAGTCACAGGCTTGACACACGCTAGACACAAGCTAGACACTGGCTAGACACAGGCTAGACACAAGGTAGACTCAGGCTAGACGAAGGCTAGACACAGGCTAGACACAGGCTAGACACAGGCTAGACACAGGCTAGACACAGGCTAGACACAGGCTAGAAAGAGGCTAGACACAGGCTAGGCACAGGCAAGGCACAGGCTAGAGACAGGCTAGACACAGGCTAGACACAGGCTAGACACAGGCTAGACACAGGCTTGACACAGGGATAAACACAAGCTAGACACAGGCAAGACACAGGCTAGACACATGCTAGACACAGGCTAGACGCCGCTATACTCAGGCCAGACACAGGCTAGACACAGGCTAGACTCAGGCTAGACACAGGCTAGACACAGGTTAGACACAGGCTAGACACAGGATAAACACAAGCTAGACACAGGCAAGACACAGGCTAGACACAAGCTAGACACAGGCTAGAAACAGGCTAGAAACAGGCTAGACACAGGCTAGACACAGGATAGACACAAGCTAGATACAGGCTGGATACAGGCTAGACACAGGCAAGTCACAGGCTAGACACAAGCTAGACACAGGCTAGACACATACTAGATACAGGCAAGACACAGGCAAGACACTGGCTAGACACAGGCAAGACACTGGCTAGACACAGTCTAGACACAGGCGAGACACAGGCTAGACACAGGCTAGACACAAGCTAGGCACAGGCTAGATACAAGCTAGACACAGGCTAGACACAGGCTAGGCAAAGAATGGACAAAGGCAAGACACAGGCTAGGCACAGGCTAGGCACAGGCAAGACACAGGCTAGACACAGGCTAGACACAGGCTAGACACAAGCTAGACACAGGCTAGACACAGGCTAGAAACAGGATAGTTACAGGCAAGACACATACTAGACACAGGCTAGACACAGGCTAGAAAGAGGCTAGACACAGGCTAGGCAAAGGCTAGGCACAGGCTAGAGACAGGCAAGACACAGGCTAGACACAGCCTAGACTCAGGCTAGGCACAGGCTAGACACAGGATAGACACAGGCTAGACACAGGCTAGACACAGGCTAGACACAGGCTAGACACAGGCTAGACACAGGCTAGACACAGGCTAGACACAGGCTAGACACAGGCTAGACACAGGCTAGACTCAGGCTAGACACAGGCTAGACACAGCCTAGACTCAGGCTAGGCACAGGCTAGACACAGGATAGACACAGACAAGACACAGGCTAGACACAGGCTAGACACAGGCTGGACACAAGCTAGACACAGGCTAGACACAGGCGAGGCACAGGCTAGACACAGGCTAGACACAAGCTAGACACAGGCTAGATACAAGCTAAACACAGGCTAGACACAGGCTAGACACAGGCTAGACACAGGCTAGACAAATACTAGACAAAGGCAAGTCACAGGCTAGACACAGGCTAGACACAGGCTAGACACAGGCTAGACACAGGCTAGACACAGGCTAGACACAGGCTAGACACAGCCTAGACTCAGGCTAGACACAAGATAGACACAGGCTAGACACAGGCTAGACACAGGCTAGACACAGGCTAGACACAGGCTAGACACAGGCTAGACACAGGCTAGACACAGGCTAGACACAGGCGAGACACAGGCTAGACACAAGCTAGACACAGGCTAGATACAAGCTAGACACAGGCTAGATACAAGCAAGACACAGGCCAGACACAGGCTAGACACAGGCTAGACAAATACTAGACACAGGCAAAACACAGGCTAGAAACAGGCTAGACATAGGCCAGACACAGGAAAGACACAGGCTAGAAAGAGGCTAGACACAGGCTAGGCACAGGCTAGACACAGGCTAGACAAAGGCTAGACAGGCTGGACACAGGCTAGACACAGGCTAGACACAGGCTAGACACAGGATAGGCACAGGCAAGACACATACCAGACACAGGCTAGACACAGGCTAGAAAGAAGCTAGACACAGGCTGGACACAGGCTAGACACAGGCTAGACACAGGCTAGACACAGGCTAGACACAGGCTAGACACAGGCTAGACTCAGGCTAGGCACAGGCTAGGCACAGGCTAGACAAAGTCTAGACACAGGCAAGTCACATACTAGACACAGGCAAGACACAGGAAAGACACTGGCTAGACACAGGCTAGACACAGGCTAGACACTGGCTAGACACAGGCTAGACACAAGCTTGACACAGGCTAGACACCAGCTAGACACTGGCTAGGCACAGGCTAGACACAAGGTAGACTCAGGCTAGACGCAGGCTAGACACAGGCTAGACACAGGCTAGACACAGGCTAGACACAGGGTAGACACAGGCTAGACACAAGCAAAACACTGGCTAGACACTGGCGAAACACTGGCTAGACACAGGCAAGACACAGGCTAGACACAGGCTAGACACAGGCTAGACACAGGCTAGACACAGACTAGACACAGGCTAGACACAGGCTAGACACAGGCTAGAAACAGGCTAGACACAGGCTAGACACAAGCAAAACACTGGCTAGACATTGGCTTGACACAGCCTAGACACAGGCAAGACACAAACAAAACACTGGCTAGATATTGGCTAGACACAGGCTAGACACAGGCAAGACACAGGCAAGACACACGCAAGACACAGGCTATACACAGACTAGACACAGGCTAGACACAGGCTAGACACAGGCTAGAAACAGGCTAGACACAGGCTAGACACAAGCAAAACACTGGCTAGACATTGGCTTGACACAGCCTAGACACAGGCAAGACACAAGCAAAACAGTGGCAAGACATTGGCTAGACACTGGCTAGACACTGGCTAGACACTGGCTAGACACAGGCTAGACACAGGCTAGCCACAGTCTAGACACAGGCTAGCCACAGGCTAGACACAGGCTAGACACAGGCAAGAAACAGGCTAGATACAGGCTAGACACAGGCTAGACACAGGCAAGACACAGGCTAGACACAGGCTAGACAGAAGCAAAACACTGGCTAGACATTGGCTTGACACAGCCTAGACACAGGCAAGACACAAGTAAAACAGTGGCAAGACATTGGCTAGACACAGGCTAGACACAGGCTAGCCACAGTCTAGACACAGGCTAGCCACAGTCTAGACACAGGCTAGCCACAGGCTAGACACAGGCTAGACACAGGCAAGAAACAGGCTAGATACAGGCTAGACACAGGCAAGACACAGGGTAGACACAGGCTTGACCCAGGCTAGACACAGACTAGACACAGGCAAGACATAAGCAAAACACTGGCTAGATATTGGCTAGACACAGGCAAGACACAGGCAAGACACACACAGACTAGACACAGGCTAGACACAGGCTAGACACAGGCTAGAAACAGGCAAGACACAGGCTAGACACAGGCTTCACACAGGCTAGAAACATGCTAGACTCAGGCTAGACGCCGCTAGACTCAGGACAGACACAGGCTAGACACAGGCTAGACACAGGCTAGACACAGGTTAGACACAGGCTAGACACAGGCTTGACACAGGCTTGACACAGCCTAGACAAAGGCGAGACACAGGCTAGACACAGGCTAGACACAGGCTAGACACAGGCTAGACACAGGCTAGACACAGGCTAGCCACAGGCTAGACACAGGCTAGACACAGGCTAGACACAGGCTAGACACAGGCTTGACACAGGCTAGGCAAAGGCTAGACACAGGCTTGACACAGGCTAGGCACAGGCTAGACACAGGCTAGACACAGGCAACACACAGGCTAGACACAGGCTAGGCACTGGCTTGACACAGACTAGACACAGACTAAACACAAGCAAAACACTGGCTAGACATTGGCTTGACTCAGCCTAGACACAGGCTAGACACAGGCTAGACACAGGCTAGACATGCTGGACACAGGCTAGACACAGGCTAGACACAGGCTAGACACAGGATAGGCACAGGCAAGACACATACCAGACACAGGCTAGACACAGGCTAGAAAGAAGCTAGACACAGGCTGGACACAGGCTAGACACAGGCTAGACACAGGCTAGACACAGGCTAGTCACAGGCTAGATACAGGCTAGACACAGGCTAGACACAGGCTAAACACAGGCTAGACACAGCCTAGACATAGGCTAGACACAGGATAGGCACAGGCTAGACACAGGCTAGACACAGGCTAGACACAGGCTAGACACAGGATAGACATAGGCTAGACACAGGATAGACACAGGCTGGACACAGGCTAGACATAGGCTTGACACAGGCTAGACACAGGATAGACATAGGCTAGACACAGGCTAGACACAGGATAGACATAGACTAGACACAGGCTAGACACAGGCTAGACACAGGCTAGACGCATGATAGACACAGGCAAGACACATACTAGACACAGGCAAGACACAGACTAAACACAGGCTAGACACAGGCTAGAGAGAGGCTAGACACAGGCCAGACACAGGCTAAACACAGGCTAGACACAGGCTAGACACAGGCTAGACACAGGCTAGACACAGGCTAGACACAGGCTAGACACAGGCTAGACACAGGCTAGACTCAGGCTAGGCACAGGCTAGGCAAAGTCTAGACACAGGCAAGTCACATACTAGACACAGGCAAGACATAGGAAAGACACTGGCTAGACACAGGCAAGACACAGGCAAGACACTGGCTAGACACAGGCTAGACACAGGCTAGACACAGGCTAGACACAGGCTAGACACAAGGTAGTCTCAGGCTAGAAACAGGCAAGACACAGGCTAGACACAGGCTTCACACAGGCAAGGCACAGGCTAGAAACATGCTAGACACTGGCCAGACGCCGCTAGACTCAGGACAGACACAGGCTAGACACAGGCTAGACATAGGCTAGACACAGGTTAGACACAGGCTAGACACAGGCTAGACCCAGGTTAGACACAGGCTAGACACAGGCTAGACACAGGCTAGACACAGGCTAGACACAGGCTAGACACAGGCTAGACACAGGCTAGACACAGGCTAGACACAGGCTAGACACAGGCTTGACACAGGCTAGGCAAAGGCTAGACACAGGCTTGACACAGGCTAGACACAGGCTAGACATTGGCTAGACACAGGCTAGACAAAGGCTAGACACAGGCTAGACACTGGCTAGACACAAGCAAAACACTGGCTAGACAGTGGCTAGATATTGACTAGACACATACTAGACACAGGCAAGACACAGACTAAACACAGGCTAGACACAGGCTAGAGAGAGGCTAGACACAGGCTAAACACAGGCTAGACACAGGCTAGACACAGGCTAGACACAGGCTAGACACAGGCTAGACACAGGCTAGACACAGGCTAGACTCAGGCTAGCACAGGCTAGGCAAAGGCTAGACACAGGCAAGTCACATACTAGACACAGGCAACACAAAGGATAGACACAGGCTAGACACAGGCAAGACACAGGCAAGACACTGGCTAGACACAGGCTAGACACAGGCTAGACACAGGCTAGACACAGGCTAGATACAGCTAAACACTGGCTAGACACAGGCTAGACACAAGGTAGTCTCAGGCTAGAAACAGGCAAGACACAGGCTAGACACTGGCTGCACACAGGCTAGGCACAGGCTAGAAACATGCTAGACACTGGCCAGACTAGACTCAGGACAGACACAGGCTAGACACAGGCTAGACACAGGCTAGACACAGGCTAGACACAGGCTTGACACAGGCTAGACACAGGCTAGACACAGGCTAGACACAGGCTAGACACAGGCTAGACACAGGCTTGACACAGGCTAGGCAAAGGCTAGACACAGGCTTGACACAGGCTAGACACAGGCTAGACATTGGCTTGACACAGCCTAGACAAAGGCTAGACACAGGCTAGACACAGGCTAGACACAGGCTAGACACAGGCTAGACACAGGCTAGACACAGGCTAGACACAGGCTAGACACAGGCTTGACACAGGCTAGACACAGGCTAGACACAGGCTAGACACAGGCTAGACACAGGCTAGACACAGGCTAGACACAGGCTAGACACAGGCTAGACACAGGCTAGACACAGGCTAGACACAGGCTAGACACAGGCTAGGCAAAGGCTAGACACAGGCTAGACACAGGCTAGACACAGGCTAGACACAGGCTAGGCACAGGCTAGACACAGACTAGACACAGACTAAATACAAGCAAAACACTGTCTAGACATTGGCTAGACACAGCCTAGACTTAGGCTAGACACAGGCTAGACACAGGCTAGACACAGGCTTGACACAAGGAAAACACTGGCTAGACACAAGCAAAACACTGGCTAGACAGTGGCTAGACATTGGCTGGACACAGGCTAGACACAGGCTAGACACAGGCTAGACACAGGCTAGACACAGGCTAAACACAATCAAAACACTGGCTAGACATTGGCTAGACACAGCCTAGACACAGGCTAGACACAGGCTAGACACAGGCTAGACACAGACTAGACACAGGCTAGACACAGGCTAGACACAGGCTAGACACAGGCTAGACACAGGCTAGACACAGGCTAGACACAGGCTAGACACAGGCTAGACACAGGCTTGACACAGGCTAGACAAGGCTAGACACAGGCTAGACACAGGCTAGACACAGGCTAGACACAGGCTAGACACAGGCAAGACACAGGCTAGACACAGGCTAGGCACTGGCTTGACACAGACTAGACACAGGCTAAACACAAGCAAAACACTGGCTAGACATTGGCTTGACACAGGCTAGACACAGGCAAGACACAGGCTAGACACAGGCTAGACACAGGCTAGACGAGCTAGACACAGGCTGGACACAGGCTAGACACAGGCTAGACACAGGCTAGACACAGGCTAGACACAGGCTAGACACAGGCTAGACACAGCTAGACACAGGCTAAACCTGAGCTAGACACAGGCTAGACACAGGCTAGACACAGGCATAGACACAGGCTAGACACAGGCTAGACACAGGCTAGACACAAGCTAGACACAGGCTAGACACAGGCTAGACACAGGCTAGACACAGGCTAGACACAGGCTAGAACACAGGCTAGACACAGGCTAGACACAGGCTAGACACTGGCTGAGACACAGGCTAGACACAGGCTTGACACAGGCTAGACACAGGCTAGACACAGGCTAGACACAGGCTAGACACAGGCTAGACACAGGCTAGACACAGGCTAAACACAAACAAAACACTGGCTAGACATTGGCTTAGACACAGGCTAGACACAAGGCTAGACACAGGCTAGACACAGGCTAGACACAGGCTAGACACTGGCTAGACACTGGGCTAGACACAGGCTAGACACAGGCTAAACACAGGCTAGACACAGGCTAGACACAGGCTAGACACAGGCTAGGCAAAGGCTAGACACAGGCTAGACACAGGCTAGACACAGGCTAGACACAGGCTAGACACAGGCACAGGCTAGACACAGGCTAGGCACTGGCTTGACACAGGCTAGACACAGACTAAACACAAGCAAAACACTGGCTAGACATTGGCTTGACACAGGCCTAGACACAGGCTAGACACAGGCTAGACACAGGCTAGACACAGGCTAAACACAGGCTAGACACAGGCTAGGCACAGGCTAGACACAGGCTAGACACAGGCTAGACACAGGCTAGACACAGGCTAGACACAGGCTAGACACAGGCTAGACACAGGCTAGACACAGGCTAGACACAGGCTAGACAAAGATTAGACAGGCTAGACACAGGCTAGACACAGGCTAGACACAGGCTAGACACAGGCTAGACACAGGCTAGACACAGGCTAGACACAGGCTAGACACAGGCTAGACACAGGCTAGACACAGGCTAGACACAGGCTAGACACAGGCTAGACACAGGCTAGACACAGGCTAGACACAGGCTAGACACAGGCTAGACACAGGCTAGACAGGCAAGACACAGGCTAGACACAGGCTAGACACAGGCTAGACACAGGCTGGACTAGAGGCTAGACACAGCTAGGCAGACACAGGCTAGACACAGGCTAGACACAGGCTAGACACAGGCTAGACACAGGCTAGACACAGGCTAGACACAGGCTAGACACAGGCTAGACACAGGCTAAACACAAGCAAAACACAGGCTAGACATTGGCTAGACACAGGCTAGACACTGGCTAGACACAGGCTAGACACAGGCTAGACACAGGCTAGACACAGGCTAGACACAGCAGACACGGCTAGACACAAACAAAACACTGGCTAGACATTGGCTAGACACAGGCTAGACACAGGCTAGACACAGGCTAGGCACTGGCTAGACACAGGCTAGACACAAGCTAAACACTGGCTAGACACAGGCTGGACACAGGCTAGACACAGGCTAGACACAGGCTAGACACAGGCTGAACACAGGCTAGACACAGGCTAGACACAGGCTAGACACTGGCTAGACTGGGCTAGACACAGGCTAGACACAGGCTAGACACAGGCTAGACACAGGCTAGACACAGGCTAGACACAGGCTAGACACAGGCTAGACACAGGCTAGACACAGGCTAGACACTGCTAGACACAGGCTAGACACAGGCAAAGGCTAGACACAGGCTAGACACTAGCTAGACACAGACTAGACACAGGCAAAACACAAGCAAAACACTGGCTAGACATTGGCTAGACACAGGCTAGACACAGGCTAGACACAGGCTAGACACAGGCTAGACACAGGCTAGACACAGGCTAGACACAGGCTAGACACAGGCTAGACACAGGCTAGACACAGGCTAGACACAGGCTAGACACAGGCTAGAGACAGGCTAGACACAGGCTAGACACAGGCTAAAACAGGCTAGACACAGGCTAGACACAGGCTAGACACAGGCTAGACACAGGCTAGACACAGGCTAGACACAGGCTAGACACAGGCTAGACACAGGCTAGACACAGGCTAGACACAGGCTAGACACAGGCTAGACACAGGCTGACACAGGCTAGACACAGGCTAGACACAGGCTAGACACTGGCTAGACACAGGCTAGACACAGGCTAGACACAGGCTAGACACAGGCTAGACACAGGCTAGACACAGGCTAGACACAGGCTAGACACAGACTAGACACTGGCTAGACACAGGCTAGACACAGGCTAGACACAGGCTAGACACAGGCTAGACACAGGCTAGACACAGGCTAGACACAGGCTAGACACAGGCTAGACACAGGCTAGACACAGGCTAGACACAGGCTAGACACGGGGCTAGACACAGGCTAGACACAGGCTAGACACAGGCTAGACACAGGCTAGACACAGGCTAGACACAGGCTAGACACAGGCTAGAACTACACTGGCTAGACACAGGCTAGACACAGGCTAGACACAGGCTAGACACAGGGCAAGACACAGGCTAGACACAGGCTAGACACAGGCTAGACACAGGCTAGACACAGGCTAGACACAGGCTAGACACAGGCTAGACACAGGCTAGACACAGGCTAGACACAGGCTAGACACAGGCTAAACACAGGCCACAGGATAGGCACAGGCTAGACACATAGACACAGGCTAGACACAGGCTAGACAGAAGCTAGACACAGGCTAGACACAGGCTAGACACAGGCTAGACACAGGCTAGGACACAGGCTAGACACAGGCTAGACACTGATTAGACACAGGCTAAACACAGGCTAGACACAGGCTAGACACAGGCAAGACACAGGCTTGACACAGGCTAGACACAGGCTAGACACAGGCTAGACACAGGCTAGACACAGGCTAGACACAGGCTAGACACAGGCTAGACACAGGCTAGACACAGGCAAGACACAGGCTAGACACAAGCTAGACACAGGCTAGACACAGGCTAGACACAGGCTAGACACAGGCTAGGGACACAGGCTAGACACAGGCTAGACACAGGCTAGACACAGGCTAGACACAGGCTAGACACAAGCTGGACACTGGCTAGACTACAGGCTAGACACAGGCTAGACACAGGCTAGACACGGCTAGACACAGGCAAGACACAGGCTAGACACAGGCTAGACACAGGCTAGACACAGGGCTAGACACAGGCTAGACACAAGGCTAGACACAGGCTAGACACAGGCTAGACACAAGGTAGTCACAGGCTAGACACAGGCCAGACACAGGCTAGACACAGGCTTCACATAGGCTAGGCACAGGCTAGAAACAGGCTAGACACTGGCCAGACACGCTAGGCTCAGGACAGACACAGGCTAGACACAGGCCAGACACAGGCTAGACACAGGCTAGACACAGGCTAGACACAGGCTAGACACAGGTTAGACACAGGCTAGACACAGGCTAGACACAGGCTAGACACAGGCTAGACACAGGCTAGACACAGGCTAGACACAGGCTAGACACAGGCTAGACACAGGCTAGACACAGGCTTGACACAGGCTAGACACAGGCTAGACACAGGCTAGACACAGGCTAGACACAGGCTAAGACATTGGCTTGACACAGGCTAGACAAAGGCTAGACACAGGCTAGACACAGGCTAGACACAGGCTAGACGCCGGCTAGACTCCAGGCTAGACACAGGCTAGACACAGGCTAGACACAGGCTAGACACAGGCTAGACACAGGCTAGACACAGGCTTGACACAGGCTAGACACAGGCTAGACACAGGCTAGACACAGGCTAGACACAGGCTAGACACAGGCTAGACACAGGCTAGACACAGGCTAGACACAGGCTAGACACAGGCTAGACACAGGCTAGACACAGGCTAGACACAGGCAACACACGGCTAGACACAGGCTAGACACAGGCTAGGCACTGGCTTGACACAGACTAGACACAGACTAAACACAAACAAAACACTGGCTAGACATTGGCTTGACACAGCCCTAGACACAGGCTAGACACAGGCTGGACACAGGCTAAACACAAAGGCTGAACACTGGCTAGACACAGGCAAAACACAGGCTAGACACAGGCTAGACACAGGCTAGACACAGGCTAGACACAGGCTAGACACAGGCTAGACACAGGCTAGACACAGACTAGGCACAGGCTAGACACAGGCTAGACACAGGCTAAACACAGGCTAGACACAGCCTAGACACAGGCTAGACACAGGCTAGGCAAGGCTAGACACAGGCTAGACACAGGCAAGACACAGGCTAGACACAGGCTAGACACAGGCTAGACACAGGCTAGACACAAGCTAGACACTGGCTAGACACAGGCTAGACACAAGGTAGCTCAGGCTAGACACAGGCAAGACACAGGCTAGACATAGGCTTCACACAGGCTAGGCACAGGCTAGAAACAGGCTAGACACTGGCCACACGGCTAGACACAGGACTAGACACAGGCTAGACACAGGCTAGACACAGGCTAGACACAGGCTAGACACAGGCTAGACACAGGCTAGACACAGGCTAGACACAGGCTAGATACAAGCTAGACACAGGCTAGACACAGGCTAGACACAAAGGCTAGACTCAGGCTAGGCAACAGGCTAGACACAGGCTAGACACAGGCTAGACACAGGCTAGACACAGGCTAGAAACATGCTAGACACAGGCTAGACACAGGCTAGACACAGGCTAGACACAGGCTAGACACAGGCTAGACACAGGCTAGACACAGGCTAGACACAGGCTAGACACAGGCTAGACACAGGCTGGACACAGGCTAGACACAGGCTAGACACAGGCTAGACACAGGCTAGACACAGGCTAGACACAGGCTAGACACAGGCTAGACACAGGCTAGACACAGGCTAGACACAGGCTAGACACAGGCTAGACACAGGCTTGACACAGGCTAGACACAGGCTAGACATTGGCTTGACACAGGCTAGACACAGGCTAGACACAGGCTAGACACAGGCTAGACACAGGCTAGACACAGGCTAAACACAGGCTAGACACAGGCTAGACACAGGCTAGACACAGGCTAGACACAGGCTGGACACAGGCTAGACACAGGCTAGACACAGGCTAGACACAGGCTAGACACAGGCTAGACACAGGCTAGACACAGGCTAGACACAGGCTAGACACAGGCTAGACACAGGCTTGACACAGGCTAGGCACAGGCTAGACACAGGCTAGACACAGGCAACACACAGGCTAGACACAGGCTAGACACAGGCTAGGCACTGGCTTGACACAGACTAGACACAGACTAAACACAAGCAAAACACTGGCTAGACATTGGCTTGACACAGCCTAGACACAGGCTAGACACAGGCTTGACACAGGCTAAACACAAGGAAAACACTGGCTAGACACAAGCAAAACACTGGCTAGACATTGGCTAGATATTGGCTAGACACAGGCTAGACACAGGCTTGACACAGGCTAGGCACGGGCTAGACACATGCTAAACACAAGCAAAACACTGGCTAGACATTGGCTTGACACAGCCTAGACAATGGCTAGACACAGGCTAGTTCACAGGCTAGACACAGGCTAGACACAGGCTAGACACAGGCTAGACACAGGCTAGACACAGGCTAGACACAGGCTAGACACAGGCTTGACACAGGCTAGGCAAAGGCTAGACACAGGCTTGACACAGGCTAGGCACAGGCTAGACACAGGCTAGACATAGGCAACACACAGGCTAGGCACTGGTTTGACACAGACTAGACACAGACTAAACACAAGCAAAACACTGGCTAGACACTGGCTAGACACAGGATAGGCACAGGCAAGACACATACCAGACACAGGCTAGACACAGGCTAGAAAGAAGCTAGACACAGGCTGGACACAGGCTAGACACAGGCTAGACACAGGCTAGACACAGGCTAGACACAGGCTAGATACAGGCTAGACACAGTCTAGACACAGGCTAAACACAGGCTAGACACAGCCTAGACATAGGCTAGACACAGGATAGACACAGGCTAGACACAGGCTAGACACAGGCTAAACACAAGGCTAGACACAGGAGACACAGGCTAGACACAGGCTAGCCACAGGCTAAACACAGGCTAGACACAGGCTAGACACAGGCTAGACTACAGGCTAGACACAGGCTAGCCACAGGCTAGACACAGGTTAGACACAGGCTAGACACAGGCTTGACAAGGCTAGGCAAGGCTAGACACAGGCTTGACAGAGGCTAGGCACAGGCTAGACACAGGCTAGACACAGGCAACACACAGGCTAGACACAGGCTAGGCACTGGCTTGACACAGACTAGACACAGACTAAACACAAGCAAAACACTGGCTAGACATTGGCTTGACACAGGATAGGCACAGGCAAGACACATACCAGACACAGGCTAGACACAGGCTAGAAAGAAGCTAGACACAGGCTGGACACAGGCTAGACACAGGCTAGACACAGGCTAGACACAGGCTAGACACAGGCTAGACACAGGCTAGTCATGGCTAGATACAGGCTAGACACAGTCTAGACACAGGCTAAACACAGGCTAGACACAGCCTAGACATAGGCTAGACACAGGATAGACACAGGCTAGACACAGGCTAGACACAGGCTAGACACAAGCTAGACACAGGCTAGACACAGGCTAGACACAGGCTAGACACATGATAGACACAGGCAAGACACATACTAGACACAGGCAAGACACAGACTAAACACAGGCTAGACACAGGCTAGAAAGAGGCTAGACACAGGCCAGGCACAGGCTAAACACAGGCTAGACACAGGCTAGACTCAGGCTAGGGCACAGGCTAGACAAAGTCTAGACACAGGCAATTCACATACTAGACACAGGCAATTCACATACTAGACACAGGCAAGACAAAGGAAAGACACTGGCTAGACACAGGCAAGACACAGCCAAGACACTGGCTAGACACAGGCTAGACACAGGCTAGACACAGGCTAGACACAGGCTAGATACAAGCTAGACACTGGCTAGACACAGGCTAGACACAAGGTAGTCTCAGGCTAGAAACAGGCAAGACACAGGCTAGACACAGACTTCACACAGGCTAGGCACAGGCTAGAAACATGCTAGACACTGGCTAGACGCCGCTAGACTCAGGACAGACACAGGCTAGACACAGGCTAGACACAGGCTAGACACAGGTTAGACACAGGCTAGACACAGGCTAGACACAGGCTAGACACAGGCTAGACACAGGCTTGACACAGGCTAGATACAGGCTAGACACAGCCTAGACACAGGCTTGACACAGGCTAGGCAAATGCTAGACACAGGCTTGACACAGGCTAGACACAGGCTAGACACAGGCAAGACACAGGCTAGACACAGGCTAGACATTGGCTTGACACAGCCTAGACAAAGGCTAGACAAAGGCTAGACACAGGCTAGACACAGGCTAGACACAGGCTAGACACAGGCTAGACACAGGATAGACACAGGCTAGACACAGGCTAGACACTGGCTAGACACAGGCTTGACACAGGCTAGACACAGGCTAGCCACAGGCTAGACACAGACTAGACACAGGCTAGACACAGGCTAGACACAGGCTAGACACAGGCTAGACACAGGCTAGACACAGGCTAGACACAGGTTAGGCACTGGCTTGACACAGACTAGACACAGACTAAACACAAGCAAAACACTGGCTAGACATTGGCTTGACACAGCCTAGACACAGGATAGACACAGGCGAGACACAGGCTAGCCACAGGCTAGACACAGGCTAGACACAGGCTTGACACAGGCTAGGCAAAGGCTAGACACAGGCTTGACACAGGCTAGGCACAGGCTAGACACAGGCTAGACACAGGCAACACACAGGCTAGACACAGGCTAGGCACTGGCTTGACACAGACTAGACACAGACTAAACACAAGCAAAACACTGGCTAGACATTGGCTTGACACAGGATAGGCACAGGCAAGACACATACCTGACACAGGCTAGACACAGGCTAAAAAGAAGCTAGACACAGGCTGGACACAGGCTAGACACAGGCTAGAGACAGGCTAGACACAGGCTAGACACAGGCTAGTCTGAGCTAGATACAGGCTAGACACAGTCTAGACACAGGCTAAACACAGGCTAGACACAGCCTAGACATAGGCTAGACACAGGATAGACACAGGATAGACACAGGCTAGACACAGGCTAGACACAGGCTAGACACAAGCTAGACACAGGCTAGACGAAGGCTAGACACAGGCTAGACACAGGCTAGACACAGGCTAGACACGGGTTAGACACAGGCTAGACACAGGCTTGACACAGGCTAGGCAAAGGCTAGACACAGGCTTGACACAGGCTAGACACAGGCTAGACACAGACTAGACACAGGCTAAACACAAGCAAAACACTGGCTAGACATTGGCTTGACACAGCCTAGACAAAGGCTAGACACAGGCTAGACACAGGCTAGACACAGGCTAGACACAGGCTAGACACAGGCTAGACACAGGCTAGACACAGGCTAGACACAGGCTTGACACAGGCTAGGCAAAGGCTAGACACAGGCTTGACACAGGCTAGGCACAGGCTAGACACAGGCTAGACACAGGCAACACACAGGCTAGACACAGGCTAGGCACTGGCTTGACATAGACTAGACACAGACTAAACACAAGCAAAACACTGGCTAGACATTGGCTTGACACAGCCTAGACACAGGCTAGACACAGGCTAGACACAGGCTAGACAGGCTGGACACAGGCTAGACACAGGCTAAACACAGGCTAGACACAGGATAGGCACAGGCAAGACACATACCAGACACAGGCTAGACACAGGCTAGAAAGAAGCTAGACACAGGCTGGACACAGGCTAGACACAGGCTAGACACAGGCTAGACAAAGACTAGTCACAAGCTAGATACAGGCTAGACACAGGCTAAACTTAGGCTAGACACAGCCTAGACACAGGCTTGACACAGGCTAGGCAAAGGCTAGACACAGGCTTGACACAGGCTAGACACAGGCTAGACACAGGCTAGACACAGGCTAGACACAGGCTAGACACAGGCTAGATACAAGCTAGACACTGGCTACACACAGGCTAGACACAAGGTAGTCTCAGGCTAGAAACAGGCAAGACACAGGCTAGACACAGGCTTCACACAGGCTAGGCACAGGCTAGAAACATGCTAGACACTGGCCAGACGCCGCTAGACTCAGGACAGACACAGGCTAGACACAGGCTAGACACAGGCTAGCCACAGGCTAGACACAGGCTAGACACAGGCTAGACACAGGCTAGATACAAGCTAGACATTGGCTAGACACAAGGTAGTCTCAGGCTAGAAACAGGCAAGACACAGGCTAGACACAGGCTTCACACAGGCTAGGCACAGGCTAGAAACATGCTAGACACTGGCCAGACGCCGCTAGACTCAGGACAGACACAGGCTAGACACAGCCTAGACACAGGCTTGACACAGGCTAGGCAAAGGCTAGACACAGGCTTGACACAGGCTAGGCACAGGCTAGACACAGGCTAGACACAGGCAACACACAGGCTAGACACAGGCTAGGCACTGGCTTGACATAGACTAGACACAGACTAAACACAAGCAAAACACTGGCTAGACATTGGCTTGACACAGCCTAGACACAGGTTAGACACAGGCTAGACACAGGCTAGACACAGGCTAGACAGGCTGGACACAGGCTAGACACAGGCTAAACACAGGCTAGACACAGGATAGGCACAGGCAAGACACATACCAGACACAGGCTAGACACAGGCTAGAAAGAAGCTAGACACAGGCTGGACACAGGCTAGACACAGGCTAGACACAGGCTAGACAAAGACTAGTCACAGGCTAGATACAGGCTAGACACAGGCTAGACACAGGCTAAACACAGGCTAGACACAGCCTAGACACAGGCTTGACACAGGCTAGGCAAAGGCTAGACACAGGCTAGACACAGGCTAGACACAGGCTAGACACAGGCTAGACACAGGCTAGACACAGGCTAGACACAGGCTTGACACAGGCTAGACACAGGCTTGACACAGGCTAGACACAGGCTTGCCACAGGCTAGACACAGGCTTGACACAGGCTAGGCAAAGGCTAGACACAGGCTAGACACAGGCAACACACAGGCTAGACACAGGCTAGACACAGGCTAGGCACTGGCTTGACGCAGACTAGACACAGACTAAACACAAGCAAAACACTGGCTAGACATTGGCTTGACACAGCCTAGACACAGGCTAGACACAGGCTAGACACAGGCTAGACACAGGCTTGACACAGGCTAAACACAAGGAAAACACTGGCTAGACACAAGCAAAACACTGGCTAGACATTGGCTAGATATTGGCTAGACACAGGCTAGACACAGGCTTGACACAGGCAAGGCACGGCTAGACACATGCTAAACACAAGCAAAACACTGGCTAGACATTGGCTTGACACAGCCTAGACACAGGCTAGACACAGGCTAGACACAGGCTAGACACACGCTAGACACAGGCTAGACACAGGCTAGACACAGGCTAGACACAGGCTAGACACAGGCTAGCCACAGGCTAGACACAGGCTAGACACAGGCTAGACACTAGACACGGCTAGACACAGGCTAGACACAGGCTTGACACAGGCTTGACACAGGCTAGGCAAAGGCTAGACACAGGCTTGACACAGGCTAGGCACAGGCTAGACACAGGCTAGACATAGGCAACACACAGGCTAGGCACTGGTTTGACACAGACTAGACACAGACTAAACACAAGCAAAACACTGCCTAGACATTGGCTTGACACAGGATAGGCACAGGCAAGACACATACCAGACACAGGCTAGACACAGGCTAGAAAGAAGCTAGACACAGGCTGGACACAGGCTAGACACAGGCTAGACACAGGCTAGACACAGGCTAGACACGGGCTAGACACAGGCTAGACACAGGCTAGACACAGGCTAGACACAGGCTAGACACAGGCTAGTCACAGGCTAGATACAGGCTAGACACTGTCTAGACACAGGCTAAACACAGGCTAGACACAGCCTAGACATAGGCTAGACACAGGCTAGACACAGGCTAGACACAGGCTAGACACAGGCTAGACACAGGCTAGACACAGGCTAGACACAGGCTAGACACAGGCTAGACACAGGCTAGACATAGGCTAGACACAGGCTAGACACAGGCTAGACACAGGCTTGACACAGGCTAGACACAGGCTAGACACAGGCTAGACACAGGCTAGACACAGGCTAGACACAGGCTAGACACAGGCTAGACACAGGCTAGACACAGGCTTGACACAGGCTAGGCAAAGGCTAGACACAGGCTTGACACAGGCTAGGCACAGGCTAGACACAGGCTAGACACAGGCAACACACAGGCTAGACACAGGCTAGGCACTGGCTTGACATAGACTAGACACAGACTAAACACAAGCAAAAACTGGCTAGACACTGGCCTGACACAGCCTAGACACAGGCTAGACACAGGCTAGACACAGGCTAGACACAGGCTAGACAGGCTGGACACAGGCTAGACACAGGCTAAACACAGGCTAGACACAGGATAGGCACAGGCAAGACACATACCAGACACAGGCTAGACACAGGCTGGAAAGAAGCTAGACACAGGCTGGACACAGGCTAGACACAGGCTAGACACAGGCTAGACACAGGCTAGACACAGGCTAGACAAAGACTAGTCACAGGCTAGATACAGGCTAGACACAGGCTAGACACAGGCTAGACACAGGCTAGACACAGGCTAGATACAAGCTAGACACTGGCTAGACACAGGCTAGACACAAGGTAATCTCAGGCTAGAAACAGGCAAGACACAGGCTAGACACAGGCTTCACACAGGCTAGGCACAGGCTAGAAACATGCTAGACACTGGCCAGACACCGGCTAGACTCAGGACAGACACAGGCTAGACACAGGCTAGACACAGGCTAGACACAGGCTAGACACAGGCTAGACACAGGCTAGACACAGGCTAGACACAGGCTAGACACAGGCTAGACACAGGCTAGATACAAGCTAGACACTGGCTAGACACAGGCTAGACACAAGGTAATCTCAGGCTAGAAACAGGCAAGACACAGGCTAGACACAGGCTTCACACAGGCTAGGCACAGGCTAGACACAGGCTAGACACAGGCTAGACGCCGCTAGAAAGAGGCAGACACAGGCTAGACACAGGCTAGACACAGGCTAGACACAGGCTAGACACAGGCTAGACACAGGCTAGACACAGGCTAGACACAGGCTAGACACAGGCTAGACACAGGCTAGACACAGGCTAGACACAGGCTAGACACAGGCTAGACACAGGCTAGACACAGGCTAGACACAGGCTAGACACAGGCTAGACACAGGCTAGACACAGGCTAGACACAGGCTAGGCACAGGCTAGACACAGGCTAGACACAGGCTAGACACAGGCTAGACACTGGCTAGACACAGCCTGAGACAAAGGCTAGACACAGGCTAGACACAGGCTAGACACAGGCTAGACACAGGCTAGACACAGGCTAGACACAGGCTAGACACAGGCTAGACACAGGCTAGACACAGGCTAGACACAGGCTAGACACAGGCTAGACACAGGCTAGACACAGGCTAGACACAGGCTAGACACAGGCTAGACACAGGCTAGACACAGGCTAGACACAGGCTAGACACAGGCTAGACACAGGCTTGACACAGGCTAGGCACAGGCTAGACACAGGCTAGACACAGGCTAGGCACAGGCTAGACACAGGCTAGACACAGGAGACACAGGCTAGGCACTGGCTTGACACAGGCTAGACACAGGCTAAACACAGGCTAGACACTGGCTAGACACAGGCTTGACACAGCCTAGACACAGGCTAGACACAGGCTAGACACAGGCTAGACACAGGCTAGACACAGGCTAGACACAGGCTAGACACAGGCTAGACACAGGCTAGACACAAGGCTAGACACTGGCTAGACACAGGCTAAACACTGGCTAGACACTGGCTAGACACAGGCTAGACACAGGCTAGACACAGGCTTGACACAGGCTAGGACACAGGCTAGACACATGCTAGACACAGGCTAGACACAGGCTAGACACAGGCTAGACACTGGCTAGACACAGGCTAGACACAGGCTAGACACTGGCTAGACACAGGCTAGACACAGGCTAGACACAGGCTAGACACAGGCTAGACACAGGCTAGGGCTAGACACAGGCTAGACACAGGCTAGACACAGGCTAGACACAGGCTAGACACAGGCTTGACACAGGCTAGACACTGGCTAGGCACAGGCTAGACACAGGCTAGACACAGGCTAGACACAGGCTAGACACAGGCTAGACACAGGCTAGACACAGGCTAGACACAGGCTTGACACAGGCTAGACACAGGCTAAGCACAAAGGCTAAACACTGGCTAGACATGGGCTAGACACAGGCTAGACACAGGCTAGACACAGGCTAGACACAGGCTAGACACAGGCTAGACACTGGCTAGACACAGGCTAGACACAGGCTAGACACAGGCTAGACACAGGCTAGACACAGGCTAGACACAGGCTAGACACAGGCTAGACACAGGCTAGACACAGGCTAGACACAGGCTAGACACAGGCTAGACACAGGCTAGACACAGGCTAGACACAGGCTAGACACAGGCCTAGACACAGGCTAGACACAGGCTAGACACAGGCTAGACACAGGCTAGACACAGGCTAGACACAGGCTAGACACAGGCTAGACACAGGCTAGACACAGGCTAGACACAGGCTGACACAGGCTGAGCACTGGCTAGACACAGGCTAGACACAGGCTAGACACAGGCTGGACACAGGCTAGACACAGGCTAGACACAGGCTAGACACACAGGCTAGACACAGGCTAGACACAGGCTAGACACAGGCAAAACACTGGCTAGACACAGGCTAGACACAGGCTAGACACAGGCTAGACACAGGCTAGACACAGGCTAGACACAGGCTAGACACAGGCTAGACACTGGCTAGACACAGGCTGAACACTGGGCTAGACACTGGCTAGACACAGGCTAGACACAGGCTAGACACAGGCTAGGCACAGGCTAGACACAGGCTAGGCACAGGCTAGACACAGGCTAGACACAGGCTAGACACAGGCTAGACAGGCTAGGCACAGGCTAGACACAGGCTAGACACAGGCTAGACACAGGCTTGGCACAGGCTAGACACAGGCTAGACACTGGCTAGACACAGGCTGAACCTGGCTAGACACTGGCTAGACACAGCCTAGACACAGGCTGAGACACAGGCTAGACACTGGCTAGACACTGGCTAGACACAGGCTAGACACAGGCTGGACACAGGCTAGAGCACAGGGCTAGACACAGGCTAGACACTGGGCTAGACACAGGCTAGACACAGGCTGGACACAGGCTGAACACAGGCTAGACACAGGCTAGACACAGGCTAGACACAGGCTAGACACAGGCTAGACACAGGCTAGACACAGGCTAGACACAGGCTAGACACAGGCTAGACACAGGCTAGACACAGGCTAGACACAGGCTAGACACAGGCTAGACACAGGCTAGACCTGGGCTAGACACAGGCTAGACACAGGCTAGACACAGGCTAGGCACAGGCTAGACACAGGCTAGACACAGGCTAGACACAGGCCTAGACACAGGCTAGACACAGGCTAGACACAGGCTAGACACAGGCTAGACACAGGCTAGACACAGGCTAGACACAGGCTAGACACAGGCTAGACACAGGCTAGACACAGGCTAGACACAGGCTAGACACAGGCTAGACACAGGCTAGACACAGGGCTAGACACAGGCTAGACACACAGGCTAGACACAGGCTAGACACAGGCTAGACACAGGCTAGAACAGCTAGGCACAGGCTAGACACAGGCTAGGCACAGGCTAGACACAGGCTAGACACAGGCTAGACACAGGCTAGACACAGGCTAGACACAGGCTAGACACAGGCTAGACACAGGCTAGACACTGGCTAGACACAGGCTAGACACAGGCTAGACACAGGCTAGACACAGAGCTAGACACAGGCTAGACACAGGCTAGACACAGGCTAGACACAGGCTAGACACAGGCTGAACTCAGGCTAGACACAGGCTAGACACAGGCTAGACACAGGCTGGGCACAGGCTACAGGCTAGACACAGGCTAGACACAGGCTGAGACCTGGGCTAGACACAGGCTGGCAAGCTAGACACAGGCTAGACACAGGCTAGACACTGGCTAGGCACAGGCTAGACACTGGCTAGACACAGGCTAGACTGGGCTAGACACAGGCTAGACACAGGCTAGAACAGGCTGAGGCACAGGCTAGACACAGGCTAGACACAGGCTAGACACAGGCTAGACACAGGCTAGACACAGGCTAGACACAGGCTAGACACTGGCTAGGCACAGGCTAGACACAGGCTAGGCTAGACACAGGCTAGACACAGGCTAGACTGGGCTAGACACAGGCTAGACACAGGGCTAGACACAGGCTGCACACAGGCTAGACACAGGCTAGACACAGGCTAGACACTGGGCTAGACACAGGCTAGACAAGGGGGCTAGACACAGGCTAGACACAGGCTAGACACTGGGCTAGACACAGGCTAGACACAGGCTAGACACTGGCTAGACACAGGCTAGACACAGGCTAGACACAGGCTAGACACTGGCTAGACACAGGCTAGACAGGCTAACACAGGCTAGACACAGGCTAGACACAGGCTAGACACAGGCTAGACACAGGCTAGACACAGGCTAGACACAGGCTAGACACAGGCTAGACACAGGCTAGACACAGGCTAGACACAGGCTAGACACAGGCTAGACACAGGCTAGACACAGGCTAGACACAGGCTAGACACAGGCTAGGCACTAGGCTGAACAGGCTAGACACAGGCTAGACACAGGCTAGACACAGGCTAGACACAGCCTAGGCACAGACAAGGCTAGGCACAGGCTAGACACAGGCTAGACACAGGCTAGACACTAGGCACAGGCTAGACACAGGCTAGACACAGGCTAGACACAGGCTAGACACAGGCTAGGCACAGGCTAGACACAGGCTAGACACAGGCTAGACACAGGCTAGACACAGGCTAGCACAGGCTAGGCACAGGCTAGGCACAGGCTAGACACAGGCTGAGAGCACAGGCTAGACACTGGGCTAGACACAGGCTAGGCACAGGCTGGACACAGGCTAGACACAGGCTAGACACAGGCTAGACACAGGCTAGACACAGGCTAGACACAGGCTAGGCACAGGCTAGACACAGGCTGGACACAGGCTAGGCTAGACACAGGCTAGACACAGGCTAGACACTGGCTAGACACTGGCTAGACACAGGCTAGACACAGGCTAGACACAGGCTAGACACAGGCTAGACAGGCTGGCTAGACACAGGCTAGACACAGGCTGAACACGGCTGCCGCTCAGGCTAGACACAGGCTAGACACAGGCTAGACACTGGCTAGGCTGGCTGACACAGGCCTAGACACAGGCTAGACACAGGCTAGACACAGGCTAGACACAGGCTAGACACAGGCTAGACACAGGCTAAACACTGGCTAGGGACTAGAGGAGCTAGACACAGGCTAGACACAGGCTAAGCACAGGCTAGACACTGGCTAGACACAGGCGACTGGGCTAGACACAGGCTAGACACAGGCTAGACTGAGGCTGGACACAGGCTAGACACAGGCTAGGCACAGGCTAGACACAGGCTAGGCACAGGCTAGACACAGGCTAGACACAGGCTAGACAGGGCTAGACACAGGCTAGACACAGGCTAGACCAGGCAAACACTGGCTAGACACTGGCTAGACACAGGCCTAGACACAGGCTAGACACAGGCTAGACACAGGCTAGACACAGGCTAGACACAGGCTAGACACAGGCTAGACACAGGCTAGACACACTAGACATCAGCTAGACACAGGCTAGACACAGGCTAGACACAGGCTAGACACAGGCTAGACACAGGCTAACACAGGCTAGACTGGGCTGAACACAGGCTAGACACAGGCTAGGCACAAGCACGGCTAGACACAGGCTAGACACTGGCTAGACACAGGCTAGACACAGGCTAGACACTGGCTAGACACAGGCTAGACACAGGCTAGACACAGGCTAGACACAGGCTAGACACAGGCTAGACACTGGCTAGACCTGGGCTAACAGGCTAGACACAGGCTGAACAGGGCTAGACTGGCTTGAGGCTAGACACAGGCTAGACACAGGCTAGACACAGACTGGAGAGACACTGGCTAGACACCTGGCTAGGCACAGGCTAACACAGGCTGACACAGGCTAGACACAGGCTAGACACAGGCTGAACACAGGCTAGACACAGGCTAGACACAGGCTAGACACAGGCTGGCTAAAAGGCAAGGCACAGGCTGA
>JAEIHA010001073.1:0-114058 GCA_018904595.1 Zaprionus indianus | reverse complement strand
ACTGGATAAGCACAGGCTAGACACTGGCTTGGCACAGATTAGACACTGGCTAAGCACAGGCTAGACATAGGCTAGAAACTGGCTAGGTACAGGCTAGACACAGGCTAGACACAGGCCAGACACAGGCTAGACACAGGCTAGACACAGGCTAGACACAGGCTAGACACAGGCTAGACACAGGCCAGACACAGGCTAGACACAGGCTAGACACAGGCTAAACAGGCTAGACACAGGCTAGACGGCTGAACAAGGCTAGACACGGGCTGACACAGGCTAGACACGGGCTAGACACTGGCTGAGACACAGGCAAGGCACAGGGCAAGACACAGGCTAGACACAGGCTAGACACAGGCTAGACACAGGCTAGACACAGGCTAGACACAGGCTAGACACAGGCTAGACACAGGCTAGACACAGGCTAGACACAGGCTAGACACAGGCTAGAAACAGGCTAGACAGAGGCTAGACACAGCTAGACACAGGCTAGAAACAGGCTAGACACAGGCTAGACACAGGCTAGACACAGGCTAGACACAGGCTAGACACAGGCTAGACACAGGCTAGACACAGGCTAGACACAGGCTAGACACAGGCTAGACACAGGCTAGACCTGGGATAGACACAGGCTGGACACAGGCTAGACAAAGGCTAGGCACAGGCTAGACTCTGGCTATGCACAGGCTAGACAAAGGCTAGACACTTGCTAGGCACAGGCTAGGCACTGGCTAAACACAGGCTAG
Source organism: Zaprionus indianus (assembly GCA_018904595.1). Taxonomy (NCBI): domain Eukaryota; kingdom Metazoa; phylum Arthropoda; class Insecta; order Diptera; family Drosophilidae; genus Zaprionus; species Zaprionus indianus. The sequence goes on along the minus strand of JAEIHA010001073.1, from coordinate 113,318 downwards.
ACACAGGCTAGACACAGGCTAGACACAGTCTAGACACAGGCTAGACACATTCTAGACACAGGCTAGACACAGGCTAGACACAGGATAGACACAGGCTAGACACAGGCTAGACACAGGCTAGACACAGGCTAGACACAGGCTTGACACAGGCTAGACACAGGCTAGACACAGCCTGGACACAGGCTAGACACAGGCTAGACACAGGCTAGACACAGGCTAGACACAGGCTAGACACAGGCTAGACACAGGCTAGATACAGGCTAGACACAGGCTAGACACAGGCTAGACACAGGCTAGACACAGGCTAGACACAAGCTAGACACAGGCAAGACACAGGCAAGTCACAGGCTAGACACAGGCTAGACACAGGCTAGACACAGGCTAGAAACAGGCTAGACACAGGCTAGACACAGGCTAGACACAGGCTAGACACAGGCTAGACACAGGCTGGACACAGGCTAGACACAGGCTAGACACAGGCTAGACACAGGCTGGACACAGGCTAGACACAGGCTAGACACAGGCTAGACATAGGCTAGACACAGGCTAGACACAGGCTAGACACAGGCTAGACACACAGGCTAGACACAGGCTAGACACAGGCTAGACACAGGCTAGACACAGGCTAGACACAGGCTAGGACACAGGCTAGACACAGGCTAGACACAGGCTAGACACAGGCTAGACACAGGCTAGATACAGGCTAGACACAGGTTAGACACAGGGTTAGATACAGGCTAGCCAGAGGCTAGACACAGGCTAGACACAGGCTAGACACAGAGTAGACACAGAGTAGACACAGGCTAGACACAGGCTGAGACACAGGCGAGACACAGGCTAGACACAGGCTAGACACAGGCTAGACACAGGCTAGACACAGGCTAGACACAGGGCTAAACACAGAGTAGACACAGAGTAGACACAGAGTAGACACAGGCTAGACACAGGCTAGACACAGGATAGACACAGGCTACACACAGGCTAGACACAGGCTAGACACAGGCTAGACACAGGCTAGACGCAGGCTAGGCATAAGCTAGGCACAGTCTAGACACAGGCTAGAAACAGGCTAGACACAGGCTAGGCAGACACAGGCTGAACACAGGCTAGACACAGGCTAGACACAGGAAAGACACAGGCTAGACACAGGCTAGACACAGGCTAGACACAGGCTAGACACAGGCTAGACACAGGCTAGACACAGGCTAGACACAGGCTAGACACAGGCTACACAGAGGCTAAAACAGGCTAGGCACAGGTTGGGCACAGGCTAGGCACTGGCTAGGCACTGGCTAGACACTGGCTCGGAACACGCCATGCACATGCCAGTCTCAGGCAAGGCTTGACACAGGCTAGACACTGGCTAGGCACAGGCTATGCACATGCCAGTCACAGGCAAGGCACAGACTATACACAGGCTAGACAATGGCTAGGCATAGGCTAGACACAGGCTAGACACAGGCTAGACACAAGCTAGACACAGGCTAGACACAGGCTAGACACAGGCTAGACACAGGCTAGACACAGGCTAGATACAGGCTAGACACAGGCTAAACACAGGCTAGACACAGGCTAAACACAGGCTAGACACATGCTAGACACAGGCAAGACACAGGCAAGACACAGGCTAGATACAGGCTAGACACAGGCTAGAAACAGGCTAGACACAGGCTAGACACAGGCTAGACACAGGCTAGACACAGGCTAGACACAGGCTGGACACAGGCTAGACACAGGCTAGACACAGGCTAGACACAGGCTGGACACAGGCTAGACACAGGCTAGACACAGGCTAGACACAGGCTAGAGACAGGCTAGACACAGGCTAGACACAGGCTAGACACAGGCTAGACACAGGCTAGACACAGGCTAGACACAGGCTAGACACAGGCTAGACACAGGCTAGACACAGGCTAGACACAAGCTAGACCCAGGCTAGACACAGGCTAGACACAGGCTAGACACAGGCTAGACACAGGCTAGACATAGAATAGACACAGGCTAGATACAGGCTAGACACAGGCTAGACACAGGCTAGACACAGGATAGACACAGGATAGACACAGGCTAGACACAGGCTAGACACAGGCTAGACACAGGCTAGACACAGGCTAGACACAGGCTAGACACAGGCTAGACACAGGCTAGACACAGGCTGACACAGGCTAGACACAGGCTAGACACAGGCTAGACACAGGCTAGACACAGGCTAGACACAGGCTAGACACAGGCTGACACAGGCTAGACACAGGCTAGACACAGGCTAGACACAGGCTAGACACAGGCTAGACACAGGCTAGACACAGGCTAGACACAGGCTAGACACAGGCTAGACACAGGCTAGACACAGGCTAGACACAGGCTAGGCACAGGCTAGACACAAGCTAGACACAGGCTAGGCACTGGCTAGGCTCTGGCTAGGTACAGGCTAGGCACAGGCTAGGCAGAGGCTAGGCACATGCTAGACACAGGCTAGACACAGGCTAGACACAGGCTAGACACAGGCTAGACACAGGCTTGACACAGGCTAGACACAGGCTAGACACAGGCTAGACACAGGCTAGACACAGCCTAGACACAGGCTAGACACAGGCTAGACACAGGCTAGACACAGGCTAGACACAGGCTAGACACAGGCTAGACACAGGCTAGACACAGGCTAGATACAGGCTAGACACAGGCTAAACACAGGCTAGACACAGGCTAAACACAGGCTAGACACAAGCTAGACACAGGCAAGACACAGGCAAGTCACAGGCTAGACACAGGCTAGACACAGGCTAGACACAGGCTAGAAACAGGCTAGACACAGGCTAGACACAGGCTAGACACAGGCTAGACACAGGCTAGACACAGGCTGGACACAGGCTAGACACAGGCTAGACACAGGCTAGACACAGGCTGGACACAGGCTAGACACAGGCTGAACACAGGCTAGACACAGGCTAGACACAGGCTAGACACAGGCTAGACACAGGCTAGACACAGGCTAGACACAGGCTAGACACAGGCTAGACACAGGCTAGACACAGGCTAGACACAGGCTAGACACAGGCTAGACACAGGCTAGACACAGGCTAGACACAGGCTAGACACAGGCTAGATACAGGCTAGACACAGGTTAGACACAGGTTAGATACAGGCTAGCCAGAGGCTAGACACAGGCTAGACACAGGCTAGACACAGAGTAGACACAGAGTAGACACAGGCTAGACACAGGCTAGACACAGGCGAGACACAGGCTAGACACAGGCTAGACACAGGCTAGACACAGGCTAGACACAGGCTAGACACAGGCTAAACACAGAGTAGACACAGAGTAGACACAGAGTAGACACAGGCTAGACACAGGCTAGACACAGGATAGACACAGGCTACACACAGGCTAGACACAGGCTAGACACAGGCTAGACACAGGCTAGACGCAGGCTAGGCATAAGCTAGGCACAGGCTAGACACAGGCTAGAAACAGGCTAGACACAGGCTAGACACAGGCTAGACACAGGCTAGACACAGGCTAGACACAGGCTAGACACAGGAAAGACACAGGCTAGACACAGGCTAGACACAGGCTAGACACAGGCTAGACACAGGCTAGACACAGGCTAGACACAGGCTACACAGAGGCTAAAACAGGCTAGGCACAGGTTGGGCACAGGCTAGGCACTGGCTAGGCACTGGCTAGACACTGGCTCGGAACACGCCATGCACATGCCAGTCTCAGGCAAGGCACAGGCTTGACACAGGCTAGACACTGGCTAGGCACAGGCTATGCACATGCCAGTCACAGGCAAGGCACAGACTATACACAGGCTAGACAATGGCTAGGCATAGGCTAGACACAGGCTAGACACAGGCTAGACACAAGCTAGACACAGGCTAGACACAGGCTAGACACAGGCTAGACACAGGCTAGACACAGGCTAGATACAGGCTAGACACAGGCTAAACACAGGCTAGACACAGGCTAAACACAGGCTAGACACATGCTAGACACAGGCAAGACACAGGCAAGACACAGGCTAGACACAGGCTAGACACAGGCTAGACACAGGCTAGACACAGGCTAGACACAGGCTAGGCACAGGCTAGACACAGGCTAGACACAGGCTAGACACAGGCTAGGCACAGGCTAGGCACAGGCTAGACACAGGCTAGACACAGGCTAGCCACAGGCTAGACACAGGCTAGACACAGGCTAGACACAGGCTAGATACAGGCTGGACACAGGCTAGACACAGGCTAGACACAGGCTAGGCATAGGTTGGGCACAGGCTAGGCACTGGCTAGGCACTGGCTAGGCACAGGCTAGGCACTGGCTAGTCACTGTCTCGGAACACGCTATGCACATGCCAGTCTCAGGCAAGGCACAGGCTTGACACAGGCTAGACACTGGCTAGGCACAGGCTATGCACATGCCAGTCACATGCAAGTCACAGGCTATACACAGGCTAGACACTGGCTAGGCTAGACACTGGCTTGGCACAGACTAGACACTGGCTAAGCACAGGCTAGACACAGGCTAGAAACTGGCTAGGTACAGGCTAGACACTGCCTAGGCACAGGCTAGACACTGGCTAGGCACAGGCTAGACACTGGCTAGGCACAGGCTAGACACTGGCTAGGCACAGGCTAGACACTGGCTAGGCACAGGCTAGACACTGGCTAGGCACAGGCTAGACACTGGCTTGGCACTGGCTAGGTACAGGCTAGGCACTGGCTAGGCACTGGCTAGGTATAGGCTAGGCACAGGCTAGGCAGAGGCTAAGCACAGGCTAGACACAGCCTAGGCACATGCTAGACACAGGCTAGACACAGGCTAGACAAAAGCTAGACACAGGCTAGACACAGGCTAGACAAAGGCAAGACACAGGCTAGACACTGGCTATACACAGGCTAGACACAGGCTAGAAACAGGCAAGACACAGGCTAGACACAGGCTAGACACAGGCTAGACACAGTTTAGACACAGGTTAGACACAGGCTAGACACAGGCTAGACACAGGCTAGACACAGGCTAGACACAGGTTAGACACAGGCTAGACACAGGCTAGATACAGGCTAGACACAGGTTAGACACAGGTTAGATCAGGCTAGCCACAGGCTAGACACAGGCTAGACGAAGGCTAGACACAGGCTAGACACAGAGTAGACACAGGCTAGACACAGGCTAGACACAGGCTAGACAAGGGCTAGACACAGGCTAGACAGAGGTTAGACACAGGCTAGACACAGGCTAGACACAGTCTAGACACAGGCTAGACACAGGCTAGACACAGGCTAGACACAGGCTAGACACAGGCTAGACACAGGCTAGACACAGGCTAGACACAGGCTAGACACAGGCTAGACACAGGCTAGACACAGGTTGGGCACAGGCTAGGCACTGGCTAGGCACAGGCTTGGCACTGGCTAGACACTTTCTCGGAACACGCTATGCACATGCCAGTCTCAGGCAAGGCACAGGCTTGACACAGGCTAGACACTGGCTAGGCACAGGCTATGCACATGCCAGTCACAGGCTAGACACAGGCTAGACAAAGGCTAGACAAAGGCTAGACACAGGCTAGACACAGGCTAGACACAGGCTAGACACAGGCTAGACACAGGCTAGACACAGGCTAGACACAGGCTAGACACAGGTTGGGCACAGGCTAGACACAGGCTAGACACAGGCTAGATACAGGCTGGACACAGGCTAGACACAAGCTAGACCCAGGCTAGACACAGGCTAGACACAGGCTAGACACAGGCTAGACACAGGCTAGACATAGAATAGACACAGGCTAGATACAGGCTAGACACAGGCTAGACACAGGCTAGACACAGGATAGACACAGGATAGACACAGGCTAGACACAGGCTAGACACAGGCTAGACACAGGCTAGACACAGGCTAGACACAGGCTAGACACAGGCTAGACACAGGCTAGACACAGGCTAGACACAGGCTAGACACAGGCTAGACACAGGCTAGACACAGGCTAGACACAGGCTAGACACAGGCTAGACACAGGCTAGACACAGGCTAGACACAGGCTAGACACAGGCTAGACACAGGCTAGACACAGGCTAGACACAGGCTAGACACAGGCTAGACACAGGCTAGACACAGGCTAGGCACAGGCTAGACACAAGCTAGACACAGGCTAGGCACTGGCTAGGCTCTGGCTAGGTACAGGCTAGGCACAGGCTAGGCAGAGGCTAGGCACATGCTAGACACAGGCTAGACACAGGCTAGACAAAGGCTAGACACAGGCTAGACACAGGCTAGACAAAGGCTAGACACAGGCTAGACACAGGCTAGACACAGGCTAGACACAGGCTAGACACAGGCTAGACACAGGCTAGACACAGGCTAGACACAGGCTAGGCACAGGCTAGACACAGGCTAGACACAGGCTAGACACAGGCTAGGCACAGGCTAGACACAGGCTAGACACAGGCTAGCCACAGGCTAGACACAGGCTAGACACAGGCTAGACACAGGCTAGATACAGGCTGGACACAGGCTAGACACAGGCTAGACACAGGCTAGGCATAGGTTGGGCACAGGCTAGGCACTGGCTAGGCACTGGCTAGGCACAGGCTAGGCACTGGCTAGTCACTGTCTCGGAACACGCTATGCACATGCCAGTCTCAGGCAAGGCACAGGCTTGACACAGGCTAGACACTGGCTAGGCACAGGCTATGCACATGCCAGTCACATGCAAGTCACAGGCTATACACAGGCTAGACACTGGCTAGGCTAGACACTGGCTTGGCACAGACTAGACACTGGCTAAGCACAGGCTAGACACAGGCTAGAAACTGGCTAGGTACAGGCTAGACACTGCCTAGGCACAGGCTAGACACTGGCTAGGCACAGGCTAGACACTGGCTAGGCACAGGCTAGACACTGGCTAGGCACAGGCTAGACACTGGCTAGGCACAGGCTAGACACTGGCTTGGCACTGGCTAGGTACAGGCTAGGCACTGGCTAGGCACTGGCTAGGTATAGGCTAGGCACAGGCTAGGCAGAGGCTAAGCACAGGCTAGACACAGCCTAGGCACATGCTAGACACAGGCTAGACACAGGCTAGACAAAAGCTAGACACAGGCTAGACACAGGCTAGACAAAGGCAAGACACAGGCTAGACACTGGCTATACACAGGCTAGACACAGGCTAGAAACAGGCTAGACACAGGCTAGACACAGGCTAGACACAGGCTAGACACAGTTTAGACACAGGTTAGACACAGGCTAGACACAGGCTAGACACAGGCTAGACACAGGCTAGACACAGGTTAGACACAGGCTAGACACAGGCTAGATACAGGCTAGACACAGGTTAGATACAGGTTAGATCAGGCTAGCCACAGGCTAGACACAGGCTAGACGAAGGCTAGACACAGGCTAGACACAGAGTAGACACAGGCTAGACACAGGCTAGACACAGGCTAGACAAGGGCTAGACACAGGCTAGACAGAGGCTAGACACAGGCTAGACACAGGCTAGACACAGTCTAGACACAGGCTAGACACAGGCTAGACACAGGCTAGACACAGGCTAGACACAGGCTAGACACAGGCTAGACACAGGCTAGACACAGGCTAGACACAGGCTAGACACAGGCTAGACACAGGTTGGGCACAGGCTAGGCACTGGCTAGGCACAGGCTTGGCACTGGCTAGACACTTTCTCGGAACACGCTATGCACATGCCAGTCTCAGGCAAGGCACAGGCTTGACACAGGCTAGACACTGGCTAGGCACAGGCTATGCACATGCCAGTCACAGGCTAGACACAGGCTAGACACAGGCTAGACACAGGCTAGACACAGGCTAGACACAGGCTAGACACAGGCTAGACACAGGCTAGACACAGGCTAGACACAGGCTAGACACAGGCTAGACACAGGTTGGGCACAGGCTAGGCACTGGCTAGGCACAGGCTTGGCACTGGCTAGACACTTTCTCGGAACACGCTATGCACATGCCAGTCTCAGGCAAGGCACAGGCTTGACACAGGCTAGACACTGGCTAGGCACAGGCTATGCACATGCCAGTCACAGGCTAGACACAGGCTAGACACAGGCTAGACACAGGCTAGACACAGGCTAGACACAGGTTGGGCACAGGCTAGGCACTGGCTAGGCACAGGCTTGGCACTGGCTAGACACTTTCTCGGAACACGCTATGCACATGCCAGTCTCAGGCAAGGCACAGGCTAGACACAGGCTAGACACAGGCTAGACACAGGCTAGACACAGGCTAGACACAGGCTAGACACAGGCTAGACACAGGCTATACACAGGCTAGACACTGGCTAGGCACAGGCTAGACACTGGCTTGGCACAGACTAGACACTGGCTAAGCACAGGCTAGACACAGCCTAGAAACTGGCTAGGTACAGGCTAGACACTGGCTAGGCAAAGGCTAGACACTGGCTAGGCACAGGCTAGACACAGGCTAGACACTGGCTGGGTACAGGCTAGACACTGGCTGAGGCACTGGCTAGGTACAGGCTAGGCACTGGCTAGGCACTGGCTAGGTACAGGCTAGGCACAGGCTAGGCAGAGGCTAGGCACATGCTAGACACAGGCTAGACACAGGCTAGACACAGGCTAGACACAGGATAGACACAGGCTAGACACAGGCTAGACACAGGCTAGACACAGGCTAGACACAGGCTAGACACAGGCTAGACACAGGCTAGACACAGGCTAGACACAGGCTAGACACAGGCTAGACACAGGCTAGACACAGGCTAGACACAGGCTAGACACAGGCTAGACACAGGCTAGACACAGGCTAGGCACTGGCTAGGCACAGGCTAGGCACTGGCTAGACACTTTCTCGGAACACGCTATGCACATGCCAGTCTCAGGCAAGGCACAGGCTTGACACAGGCTAGACACTGGCTAGGCACAGGCTATGCACATGCCAGTCACAGGCAAGTCACAGGCTATACACAGGCTAGACACTGGCTAGGCACAGGCTAGACACTGGCTTGGCACAGACTAGACACTGGCTAAGCACAGGCTAGACACAGCCTAGAAACTGGCTAGGTACAGGCTAGACACTGGCTAGGCAAAGGCTAGACACTGGCTAGGCACAGGCTAGACACAGGCTAGACACTGGCTAGGCACAGGCTAGACACTGGCTTGGCACAGACTAGACACTGGCTAAGCACAGGCTAGACACAGCCTAGAAACTGGCTAGGTACAGGCTAGACACTGGCTAGGCACTGGCTAGGCACTGGCTAGGCACAGGCTAGGCACTGGCTAGGCACTGGCTAGGTACAGGCTAGACACAGGCTAGACACAGGCTAGACACAGGCTAGACACAGGCTAGACACAGGATAGACACAGGCTAGACACAGGCTAGACACAGGCAAGACACAGGCTAGATACACGCAAGACACAGGCTAGACACAGGCTAGACACAGGCTAGACACAGGCTGGACACAGGCTAAACACAGGCTAGACACAGGCTAGACACAGGCTAGACACAGGCTAGACAAAGGCAAGACACAGGCTAGACACTGGCTAGACACAGGCTAGACACAGGCTAGAAACAGGCTAGACACAGGCTAGACACAGGCTAGACACAGGCTAGACACAGGCTAGACACAGGTTAGACACAGGTTAGACACAGGCTAGACACAGGCTAGACACAGGCTAGACACAGGCTAGACACAGGTTAGACACAGGCTAGATACAGGCTAGATACAGGCTAGACACAGGTTAGACACAGGTTAGATACAGGCTAGCCACAGGCTAGACACAGGCTAGACGAAGGCTAGACACAGGCTAGACACAGGCTAGACGAAGGCTAGACACAGGCTAGACACAGAGTAGACACAGGCTAGACACAGGCTAGACAAGGGCTAGACACAGGCTAGATACAGGCTAGACACAGGCTAGACACAGGCTAGACACAGGCTAGACACAGGCTAGACACAGGCTAGACACAGGCTAGACACAGGCTGACACAGGCTAGACACAGGCTAGACACAGGCTAGACACAGGCTAGACACAGGCTAGACACAGGCTAGACACAGGCTAGACACAGGCTAGACACAGGCTAGACACAGGCTAGACACAGGCTAGACACAGGCTAGACACAGGCTAGACACAGGCTAGACACAGGTTGGGCACAGGCTAGGCACTGGCTAGGCACAGGCTAGGCACTGGCTAGACACTTTCTCGGAACACGCTATGCACATGCCAGTCTCAGGCAAGGCACAGGCTTGACACAGGCTAGACACTGGCTAGGCACAGGCTATGCACATGCCAGTCAGAGGCAAGTCACAGGCTATACACAGGCTAGACACTGGCTAGGCACAGGCTAGACACTGGCTTGGCACACTCTAGACACTGGCTAAGCACAGGCTAGACACAGCCTAGAAACTGGCTAGGTACAGGCTAGACACTGGCTAGGCAAAGGCTAGACACTGGCTAGGCACAGGCTAGACACAGGCTAGACACTGGCTGGGTACAGGCTAGACACTGCCTAGGCACTGGCTAGGTACAGGCTAGGCACTGGCTAGGCACTGGCTAGGTACAGGCTAGGCACAGGCTAGGCAGAGGCTAGGCACACGCTAGACACAGGCTAGACACAGGCTAGACACAGGCTAGACACAGGATAGACACAGGCTAGACACAGGCTAGACACAGGCAAGACACAGGCTAGATACACGCAAGACACAGGCTAGACACAGGCAAGACACAGGCTAGACACAGGTTGGGCACAGGCTAGACACTGGCTAGGCAAAGGCTAGACACTGGCTAGGCACAGGCTAGACACAGGCTAGACACTGGCTAGGTATAGGCTAGGCACTGGCTAGGCACTGGCTAGGTATAGGCTAGGCACAGGCTAGGCAGAGGCTAGGCACACGCTAGACACAGGCTAGACACAGGCTAGACACAGGCTAGACACAGGATAGACACAGGCTAGACACAGGCTAGACACAGGCAAGACACAGGCTAGATACACGCAAGACACAGGCTAGACACAGGCAAGACACAGGCTAGACACAGGTTGGGCACAGGCTAGACACTGGCTAGGCAAAGGCTAGACACAGGCTAGACACAGGCTAGACAAAGGCAAGACACAGGCTAGACACTGGCTAGACACAGGCTAGACACAGGCTAGAAACAGGCTAGAAACAGGCTAGACACAGGCTAGACACAGGCTAGACACAGGCTAGACACAGGTTAGACACAGGTTAGACACAGGCTAGACACAGGCTAGACACAGGCTAGACACAGGCTAGACACAGGTTAGACACAGGCTAGATACAGGCTAGATACAGGCTAGACACAGGCTAGACACAGAGCTAGACACAGGCTAGACACAGGCTAGACACAGGCTAGACACAGGCTAGACAAGGGCCAGACACAGGTTAGACACAGGCTAGACACAGGCTAGACACAGGCTAGACACAGGCTAGACACAGTCTAGACACAGGCTAGACACAGGCTAGACACAGGCTAGACACAGGCTAGACACAGGCTAGACACAGGCTAGACACAGGCTAGACACAGGCTAGACACAGGCTAGACACAGGCTAGACACAGGCTAGACACAGGCTAGACACAGGCTAGACACAGGCTAGACACAGGTTGGGCACAGGCTAGGCACTGGCTAGGCACAGGCTAGGCACTGGCTAGACACTTTCTCGGAACACGCTATGCACATGCCAGTCTCAGGCAAGGCACAGGCTTGACACAGGCTAGACACTGGCTAGGCACAGGCTATGCACATGCCAGTCAGAGGCAAGTCACAGGCTAAAAAAGGCTAGACACTGGCTAGGCACAGGCTAGACACTGGCTTGGCACAGACTAGACACTGGCTAAGCACAGGCTAGACACAGCCTAGAAACTGGCTAGGTACAGGCTAGACACTGGCTAGGCAAAGGCTAGACACTGGCTAGGCACAGGCTAGACACAGGCTAGACACTGGCTGGGTACAGGCTAGACACTGGCTAGGCACTGGCTGGGTACAGGCTAGGCACAGGCTAGGCACTGGCTAGGTACAGGCTAGGCACAGGCTAGGCAGAGGCTAGGCACATGCTAGACACAGGCTAGACACAGGCTAGACACAGGCTAGACACAGGCTAGACACAGGCTAGACACAGGCTAGACACAGGCAAGACACAGGCTAGATACACGCAAGACACAGGCTAGGCACAGGCAAGACACAGGCTAGACACAGGCTAGACACAGGCTAGACACAGGCTAGACACAGGCTAAACACAGGCTAGACACAGGCTAGACACAGGCTAGGCACAGGCTAGACACAGGCTAGACTTAGGCAAGACACAGGCTAGACACAGGCTAGACACAGGCTAGACACAGGCTAGACACAGGCTAGACACAGGCTAGACACAGGCTAGACACAGGCTAGACACAGGCTAGACACAGGCTAGACACAGGCTAGACACAGGCTAGACACAGGCTAGACACAGGCTAGACACAGGCTAGACACAGGTTAGACACAGGCTAGACACAGGCTAGACACAGGCTAGATACAGGCTGGACACAGGCTAGACACAGGCTAGACACAGGCTAGGCACAGGTTGGGCACAGGCTAGGCACTGGCTAGGCACAGGCTAGGCACTGGCTAGTCACTGTCTCGGAACACGCTATGCACATGCCAGTCTCAGGCAAGGCACAGGCTTGACACAGGCTAGACACTGGCTAGGCACAAGCTATGCACATGCCAGTCACATGAAAGTCACAGGCTATACACAGGCTAGACACTGGCTAGGCTAGACACTGGCTTGGCACAGACTAGACACTGGCTAAGCACAGGCTAGACACAGGCTAGAAACTGGCTAGGTACAGGCTAGACACTGCCTAGGCACAGGCTAGACACTGGCTAGGCACAGCCTGGACACTGGCTAGGCACAGGCTAGACACTGGCTAGGCACAGGCTAGACACTGGCTAGGCACTGGCTAGACACTGGCTAGGCAGTGGCTAGGTACAGGCTAGGCACTGGCTAGGCACTGGCTAGTTATAGGCTAGGCACAGGCTAGGCAGAGGCTAAGCACAGGCAAGACACAGCCTAGGCACATGCTAGACACAGGCTAGACACAGGCTAGACAAAAGCTAGACACAGGCTAGACACAGGCTAGACAAAGGCTAGACACAGGTTAGACACAGGCTAGACACAGGCTAGAAACAGGGTAGACACAGGCTAGACACAGGCTAGACACAGGCTAGACACAGGCTAGACACAGGCTAGACACAGGCTAGACACAGGCTAGACACAGGCTAGACACAGGCTAGACACAGGCTAGACACAGGCTAGACACAGGCTAGACACAGCCTAGACACAGGCTAGACACAGGCTAGACACAGGCTAGACACAGGCTAGACACAGGCTAGACACAGGCTAGACACAGGCTAGACACAGGCTAGACACAGGCTAGACACAGGGTAGACACAGGCTGGACACAGGCTTGACACAGGCTAGACACAGGCTAGACACAGGCTAGACACAGGCTAGACACAGGCTAGGCACAGGTTGGGCACAGGCTAGCCACAAGCTAGGCACAGGCTAGGCACTGGCTCGGAACACGCTATGCACATGCCAGTCTCAGGCAAGGCACAGGCTTGACACAGGCTAGACACTGGCTAGGCACAGGCTATGCACATGCCAGTCACAGGCAAGGCACAGGCTATACACAGGCTAGACACTGGCTAGGCACAGGCTAGACACTGGCTTGGCACAGACTAGACACTGGCTAAGCACAGGCTAGACACAGGCTAGAAACTGGCTAGGTACAGGCTAGACACTGGCTAGGCACAGGCTAGACACTGGCTAGGCACAGGCTAGAAACTGGCTAGGCACTGGCTAGACACTGGCTCGGAACACGCTATGCACATGCCAGTCTCAGGCAAGGCTTAGGCTTGACACAGGCTAGACACTGGCTAGGCACAGGTTATGCACATGCCAGTCACAGGCAAGGCACAGGCTATACACAGGCTAGACACTGGCTAGACACTGGATAAGCACAGGCTAGACACTGGCTTGGCACAGATTAGACACTGGCTAAGCACAGGCTAGACATAGGCTAGAAACTGGCTAGGTACAGGCTAGACACAGGCTAGACACAGGCCAGACACAGGCTAGACACAGGCTAGACACAGGCTAGACACAGGCTAGACACAGGCTAGACACAGGCTAGACACAGGCTAGACACAGGCTAGACACAGGCTAGACACAGGCTAGACACAGGCTAGACACAGGCTAGACACGGGCTAGACACAGGCTAGACACGGGCTAGACACAGGCTAGACACAGGCAAGACACAGGCAAGACACAGGCTAGACACAGAAGAGACACAGGCAAGACACAGGCAAGACACAGGCTAGACACAGGCTAGACACAGGCTAGACACAGGCTAGACACAGGCTAGACACAGGCTAGACACAGGCTAGAAACAGGCTAGACAGAGGCTAGACACAGCTAGACACAGGCTAGAAACAGGCTAGACACAGGCTAGACACAGGCTAGACACAAGCTAGACACAGGCTAGACACATGCTAGACACAGGCTAGACACAGGCTAGACACAGGCTAGACACAGGCTAGACACAGGCTAGACACAGGATAGACACAGGCTGGACACAGGCTAGACAAAGGCTAGGCACAGGCTAGACTCTGGCTATGCACAGGCTAGACAAAGGCTAGACACTTGCTAGGCACAGGCTAGGCACTGGCTTAACACAGGCTAGACACAGGCTAGACACAGGCTAGACACAGTCTAGACACAGGCTAGACACATTCTAGACACAGGCTAGACACAGGCTAGACACAGGATAGACACAGGCTAGACACAGGCTAGACACAGGCTAGACACAGGCTAGACACAGGCTTGACACAGGCTAGACACAGGCTAGACACAGGCTAGACACAGGCTAGACACAGCCTAGACACAGGCTAGACACAGGCTAGACACAGGCTAGACACAGGCTAGACACAGGCTAGACACAGGCTAGACACAGGCTAGATACAGGCTAGACACAGGCTAAACACAGGCTAGACACAGGCTAAACACAGGCTAGACACAAGCTAGACACAGGCAAGACACAGGCAAGTCACAGGCTAGACACAGGCTAGACACAGGCTAGACACAGGCTAGAAACAGGCTAGACACAGGCTAGACACAGGCTAGACACAGGCTAGACACAGGCTAGACACAGGCTGGACACAGGCTAGACACAGGCTAGACACAGGCTAGACACAGGCTGGACACAGGCTAGACACAGGCTAGACACAGGCTAGACACAGGCTAGACACAGGCTAGACACAGGCTAGACACAGGCTAGACACAGGCTAGACACAGGCTAGACACAGGCTAGACACAGGCTAGACACAGGCTAGACACAGGCTAGACACAGGCTAGACACAGGCTAGACACAGGCTAGATACAGGCTAGACACAGGTTAGACACAGGTTAGATACAGGCTAGCCAGAGGCTAGACACAGGCTAGACACAGGCTAGACACAGAGTAGACACAGAGTAGACACAGGCTAGACACAGGCTAGACACAGGCTAGACACAGGCTGGACACAGGCTAGACACAGGCTAGACACAGGCTAGACACAGGCTAGACACAGGCTAAACACAGAGTAGACACAGAGTAGACACAGAGTAGACACAGGCTAGACACAGGCTAGACACAGGATAGACACAGGCTACACACAGGCTAGACACAGGCTAGACACAGGCTAGACACAGGCTAGACGCAGGCTAGGCATAAGCTAGGCACAGGCTAGACACAGGCTAGAAACAGGCTAGACACAGGCTAGACACAGGCTAGACACAGGCTAGACACAGGCTAGACACAGGCTAGACACAGGAAAGACACAGGCTAGACACAGGCTAGACACAGGCTAGACACAGGCTAGACACAGGCTAGACACAGGCTAGACACAGGCTAGACACAGGCTACACAGAGGCTAAAAACAGGCTAGGCACAGGTTGGGCACAGGCTAGGCACAGGCTAGGCACTGGCTAGACACTGGCTCGGAACACGCTATGCACATGCCAGTCTCAGGCAAGGCACAGGCTTGACACAGGCTAGACACTGGCTAGGCACAGGCTATGCACATGCCAGTCACAGGCAAGGCACAGACTATACACAGGCTAGACAATGGCTAGGCATAGGCTAGACACAGGCTAGACACAGGCTAGACACAGGCTAGACACAAGCTAGACACAGGCTAGACACAGGCTAGACACAGGCTAGACACAGGCTAGACACAGGCTAGACACAGGCTAGACACAGGCTAGACACAGGCTAGACACAAGCTAGACCCAGGCTAGACACAGGCTAGACACAGGCTAGACACAGGCTAGACACAGGCTAGACACAGGCTAGACACAGGCTAGACACAGGCTAGACACAGGCTAGACACAGGCTACACAGAGGCTAAAAACAGGCTAGGCACAGGTTGGGCACAGGCTAGGCACTGGCTAGGCACTGGCTAGGCACTGGCTAGACACTGGCTCGGAACACGCTATGCACATGCCAGTCTCAGGCAAGGCACAGGCTTGACACAGGCTAGACACTGGCTAGGCACAGGCTATGCACATGCCAGTCACAGGCAAGGCACAGACTATACACAGGATAGACAATGGCTAGGCATAGGCTAGACACTGGCTTGGCACAGACTAGACACTGGCTAAGCACAGGCTAGACACAGGCTAGACACAGGCTAGACACAGGCTAGACACAGGGTAGACACAGGCTTGACACAGGCTAGAAACAGGCTAGACAGAGGCTAGACACAGCTAGACACAGGCTAGAAACTGGCTAAACACAGAGTAGACACAGAGTAGACACAGGCTAGACACAGGCTAGACACAGGATAGACACAGGCTACACACAGGCTAGACACAGGCTAGACACAGGCTAGACACAGGCTAGACGCAGGCTAGGCAGAAGCTAGGCACAGGCTAGACACAGGCTAGAAACAGGCTAGACACAGGCTAGACACAGGCTAGACACAGGCAAGACACAGGCTAGACACAGGCTAGACACAGGCTAGACACAGGCTAGACACAGGCTAGACACAGGCTACACAGAGGCTAAAAACAGGCTAGGCACAGGTTGGGCACAGGCTAGGCACTGGCTAGGCACTGGCTAGACACTGGCTCGGAACACGCTATGCACATGCCAGTCTCAGGCAAGGCACAGGCTTGACACAGGCTAGACACTGGCTAGGCACAGGCCAGACACTGGCTAGGCACAGGCTAGACACAGGCTAGACACTGGCTGGGAACAGGCTAGACACTGGCTAGGCACAGGCTAGACACTGGCTAGGTACAGGCTAGGCACTGGCTAGGTACAGGCTAGGCACTGGCTAGGTACAGGCTAGGCAGTGGCTAGGTACAGGCTTTGCACTGGCTAGGCACTGGCTAGGTACAGGCTAGGCACAGGCTAGGTACAGGCTAGGCACAGGCTAGGTACAGGCTAGGCACAGGCTAGGCAGAGGCTGGGCACATGCTAGAAACAGGCTAGACAAAGGCTAGACACAGGCTAGACACAGGCTAGACACAGGCTAGACACAGGATAGACACAGGCTAGACAGAGGCTATACACTGGCTAGACTCTGGCTATGCACAGGCTAGACAAAGGCTAGACACTGGCTAGGCACAGGCTAGGCACTGGCTAGACACTGGCTAGGCACACGCTATCCACATGCCAGTCTCAGGCAAGGCACAGGCTTGACACAGGCTAGACACAGGCTAGACACAGGCTAGACACAGGCTAGACACAGGCTAGACACAGGCTAGACACAGGGTAGACACAGGCTGGACACAGGCTTGACACAGGCTAGACACAGGCTAGACACAGGCTAGACACAGGCTAGACACAGGCTAGGCACAGGCTGGGCACAAGCTAGCCACAAGCTAGGCACAGGCTAGGCACTGGCTCGGAACACGCTATGCACATGCCAGTCTCAGGCAAGGCACAGGCTTGACACAGGCTAGACACTGGCTAGGCACAGGCTATGCACATGCCAGTCACAGGCAAGGCACAGGCTATACACAGGCTAGACACTGGCTAGGCACAGGCTAGACACTGGCTTGGCACAGACTAGACACTGGCTAAGCACAGGCTAGACACAGGCTAGAAACTGGCTAGGTACAGGCTAGACACTGGCTAGGCACAGGCTAGACACTGGCTAGGCACAGGCTAGACACTGGCTAGGCACTGGCTAGACACTGGCTCGGAACACGCTATGCACATGCCAGTCTCAGGCAAGGCTTAGGCTTGACACAGGCTAGACACTGGCTAGGCACAGGTTATGCACATGCCAGTCACAGGCAAGGCACAGGCTATACACAGGCTAGACACTGGCTAGACACTGGATAAGCACAGGCTAGACACTGGCTTGGCACAGATTAGACACTGGCTAAGCACAGGCTAGACATAGGCTAGAAACTGGCTAGGTACAGGCTAGACACAGGCTAGACACAGGCCAGACACAGGCTAGACACAGGCTAGACACAGGCTAGACACAGGCTAGACACAGGCTAGACACAGGCTAGACACAGGCTAGACACAGGCTAGACACAGGCTAGACACAGGCTAGACACGGGCTAGACACAGGCTAGACACAGGCAAGACACAGGCAAGACACAGGCTAGACACAGAAGAGACACAGGCAAGACACAGGCAAGACACAGGCTAGACACAGGCTAGACACAGGCTAGACACAGGCTAGACACAGGCTAGACACAGGCTAGACACAGGCTAGACACAGGCTAGAAACAGGCTAGACAGAGGCTAGACACAGCTAGACACAGGCTAGAAACAGGCTAGACACAGGCTAGACACAGGCTAGACACAAGCTAGACACAGGCTAGACACATGCTAGACACAGGCTAGACACAGGCTAGACACAGGCTAGACACAGGCTAGACACAGGATAGACACAGGCTGGACACAGGCTAGACAAAAACTAGGCACAGGCTAGACTCTGGCTATGCACAGGCTAGACAAAGGCTAGACACTTGCTAGGCACAGGCTAGGCACTGGCTTAACACAGGCTAGACACAGGCTAGACACAGGCTAGACACAGTCTAGACACAGGCTAGACACATTCTAGACACAGGCTAGACACAGGCTAGACACAGGATAGACACAGGCTAGACACAGGCTAGACACAGGCTAGACACAGGCTAGACACAGGCTAGACACAGGCTAGACACAGGCTAGACACAGGCTAGACACAGGCTAGACACAGCCTAGACACAGGCTAGACACAGGCTAGACACAGGCTAGACACAGGCTAGACACAGGCTAGACACAGGCTAGACACAGGCTAGATACAGGCTAGACACAGGCTAAACACAGGCTAGACACAGGCTAAACACAGGCTAGACACAAGCTAGACATAGGCAAGACACAGGCAAGTCACAGGCTAGACACAGGCTAGACACAGGCTAGACACAGGCTAGAAACAGGCTAGACACAGGCTAGACACAGGCTAGACACAGGCTAGACACAGGCTGGACACAGGCTAGACACAGGCTAGACACAGGCTAGACACAGGCTGGACACAGGCTAGACACAGGCTAGACACAGGCTAGACACAGGCTAGACACAGGCTAGACACAGGCTAGACACAGGCTAGACACAGGCTAGACACAGGCTAGACTACAGGCTAGACACAGGCTAGACACAGGCTAGACACAGGCTAGACACAGGCTAGACACAGGCTAGACACAGGCTAGACACAGGCTAGACACAGGCTAGACACAGGCTAGATACAGGCTAGACACAGGTTAGACACAGGTTAGATACAGGCTAGCCAGAGGCTAGACACAGGCTAGACACAGGCTAGACACAGAGTAGACACAGAGTAGACACAGGCTAGACACAGGCTAGACACAGGCTAGACACAGGCTAGACACAGGCTAGACACAGGCTAGACAAAGGCTAGACACAGGCTAGACACAGGCTAGACACAGGCTAAACACAGAGTAGACACAGAGTAGACACAGAGTAGACACAGAGTAGACACAGGCTAGACACAGGATAGACACAGGCTACACACAGGCTAGACACAGGCTAGACACAGGCTAGACACAGGCTAGACGCAGGCTAGGCATAAGCTAGGCACAGGCTAGACACAGGCTAGAAACAGGCTAGACACAGGCTAGACACAGGCTAGACACAGGCTAGACACAGGCTAGACACAGGCTAGACACAGGAAAGACACAGGCTAGACACAGGCTAGACACAGGCTAGACACAGGCTAGACACAGGCTAGACACAGGCTAGACACAGGCTAGACACAGGCTACACAGAGGCTAAAAACAGGCTAGGCACAGGTTGGGCACAGGCTAGGCACTGGCTAGGCACTGGCTAGACACTGGCTCGGAACACGCTATGCACATGCCAGTCTCAGGCAAGGCACAGGCTTGACACAGGCTAGACACTGGCTAGGCACAGGCTATGCACATGCCAGTCACAGGCAAGGCACAGACTATACACAGGCTAGACAATGGCTAGGCATAGGCTAGACACAGGCTAGACACAGGCTAGACACAGGCTAGACACAAGCTAGACACAGGCTAGACACAGGCTAGACACAGGCTAGACACAGGCTAGACACAGGCTAGACACAGGCTAGACACAGGCTAGACACAGGCTAGACACAAGCTAGACCCAGGCTAGACACAGGCTAGACACAGGCTAGACACAGGCTAGACACAGGCTAGACACAGGCTAGACACAGGCTAGACACAGGCTACACAGAGGCTAAAAACAGGCTAGGCACAGGTTGGGCACAGGCTAGGCACTGGCTAGGCACTGGCTAGACACTGGCTCGGAACACGCTATGCACATGCCAGTCTCAGGCAAGGCACAGGCTTGACACAGGCTAGACACTGGCTAGGCACAGGCTATGCACATGCCAGTCACAGGCAAGGCACAGACTATACACAGGATAGACAATGGCTAGGCATAGGCTAGACACTGGCTTGGCACAGACTAGACACTGGCTAAGCACAGGCTAGACACAGGCTAGACACAGGCTAGACACAGGCTAGACACAGGGTAGACACAGGCTTGACACAGGCTAGAAACAGGCTAGACAGAGGCTAGACACAGCTAGACACAGGCTAGAAACTGGCTAAACACAGAGTAGACACAGAGTAGACACAGGCTAGACACAGGCTAGACACAGGATGGACACAGGCTACACACAGGCTAGACACAGGCTAGACACAGGCTAGACACAGGCTAGACGCAGGCTAGGCAGAAGCTAGGCACAGGCTAGACACAGGCTAGAAACAGGCTAGACACAGGCTAGACACAGGCTAGACACAGGCTAGACACAGGCAAGACACAGGCTAGACACAGGCTAGACACAGGCTAGACACAGGCTAGACACAGGCTAGACACAGGCTACACAGAGGCTAAAAACAGGCTAGGCACAGGTTGGGCACAGGCTAGGCACTGGCTAGGCACTGGCTAGACACTGGCTCGGAACACGCTATGCACATGCCAGTCTCAGGCAAGGCACAGGCTTGACACAGGCTAGACACTGGCTAGGCACAGGCCAGACACTGGCTAGGCACAGGCTAGACACAGGCTAGACACTGGCTGGGAACAGGCTAGACACTGGCTAGGCACAGGCTAGACACTGGCTAGGTACAGGCTAGGCACTGGCTAGGTACAGGCTAGGCACTGGCTAGGTACAGGCTAGGCAGTGGCTAGGTACAGGCTTTGCACTGGCTAGGCACTGGCTAGGTACAGGCTAGGCACAGGCTAGGTACAGGCTAGGCACAGGCTAGGTACAGGCTAGGCACAGGCTAGGCAGAGGCTAGGCACATGCTAGAAACAGGCTAGACAAAGGCTAGACACAGGCTAGACACAGGATAGACACAGGATAGACACAGGCTAGACAGAGGCTATACACTGGCTAGACTCTGGCTATGCACAGGCTAGACAAAGGCTAGACACTGGCTAGGCACAGGCTAGGCACTGGCTAGACACTGGCTAGGCACACACGCTATCCACATGCCAGTCTCAGGCAAGGCACAGGCTAGACACAGGCTAAACACAGGCTAGACACAGGCTAGACACAGGCTAGACACAGGCTAGACACAGGCTAGACACAGGTTAGACACAGGCTAGACACAGGCTAGACACAGGCAAGACACAGGCTAGACACAGGCTAGACAAAGGCTAGGCACAAGCTAGACTCTGGCTAGACACAGGCTGGACACAGGCTAGACACAGAGTAGACACAGGCTAGACACAGGCTAGACACAGGCTAGACACAGGCTAGATACAGGCTAGACACAGGCTAAACACAGGCTAGACACAGGCTAAACACAGGCTAGACACATGCTAGACACAGGCTAGACACAGGCTAGACACAGGCTCGATACAGGCTAGATACAGGCTAGACACAGGCTAGACACAGGCTTAACGCAGGCTAGACACAGGCAAGACACAGGCTAGACACAGGTTAGACACAGGCTAGACACAGGTTAGACACAGGCTAGACACAGGCTAGACACAGGCTAGACACAGGCTAGACACAGGCTAGACACAGGCTAGAGACAGGCTAGACACAGGCTAGACACAGGCTAGACACAGGCTAGACACAGGCTAGACACAGGCTAGACACAGGCTAGACACAAGCTAGACCCAGGCTAGACACAGGCTAGACACAGGCTAGACACAGGCTAGACATAGAATAGACACAGGCTAGATACAGGCTAGACACAGGCTAGACACAGGCTAGACACAGGATAGACACAGGATAGACACAGGCTAGACACAGGCTAGACACAGGCTAGACACAGGCTAGACACAGGCTAAACACAGGCTAGACACAGGCTAGACACAGGCTAGACACAGGCTAGACACAGGCTAGACACAGGCTAGACACAGGCTAGACACAGGCTAGACACAGGCTAGACACAGGCTAGACACAGGCTAGACACAGGCTAGACACAGGCTAGACACAGGCTAGACACAGGCTAGACACAGGCTAGACACAGGCTAGACACAGGCTAGGCACGGTCTAGACACAAGCTAGACACAGGCTAGGCACTGGCTAGGCTCTGGCTAGGTACAGGCTAGGCACAGGCTAGGCAGAGGCTAGGCACATGCTAGACACAGGCTAGACACAGGCTAGACAAAGGCTAGACACAGGCTAGACACAGGCTAGACAAAGGCTAGACACAGGCTAGACACAGGCTAGACACAGGCTAGACACAGGCTAGACACAGGCTAGACACAGGCTAGACACAGGCTAGACACAGGCTAGACACAGGCTAGACACAGGCTAGATACAGGCTGGACACAGGCTAGACACAGGCTAGACACAGGCTAGGCATAGGTTGGGCACAGGCTAGGCACTGGCTAGGCACTGGCTAGGCACAGGCTAGGCACTGGCTAGTCACTGTCTCGGAACACGCTATGCACATGCCAGTCTCAGGCAAGGCACAGGCTTGACACAGGCTAGACACTGGCTAGGCACAGGCTTTGCACATGCCAGTCACATGCAAGTCACAGGCTATACACAGGCTAGACACTGGCTAGGCTAGACACTGGCTTGGCACAGACTAGACACTGGCTAAGCACAGGCTAGACACAGGCTAGAAACTGGCTAGGTACAGGCTAGACACTGCCTAGGCACAGGCTAGACACTGGCTAGGCACAGGCTAGACACTGGCTAGGCACAGGCTAGACACTGGCTAGGCACAGGCTAGACACTGGCTAGGCACAGGCTAGACACTGGCTAGGCACAGGCTAGACACTGGCTTGGCACTGGCTTGGCACTGGCTAGGTACAGGCTAGGCACTGGCTAGGCACTGGCTAGGTATAGGCTAGGCACAGGCTAGGCAGAGGCTAAGCACAGGCTAGACACAGCCTAGGCACATGCTAGACACAGGCTAGACACAGGCTAGACAAAAGCTAGACACAGGCTAGACACAGGCTAGACAAAGGCAAGACACAGGCTAGACACTGGCTAGACACAGGCTAGACACAGGCTAGAAACAGGCTAGACACAGGCTAGACACAGGCTAGACACAGGCTAGACACAGGCTAGACACAGTTTAGACACAGGTTAGACACAGGCTAGACACAGGCTAGACACAGGCTAGACACAGGCTAGACACAGGTTAGACACAGGCTAGAGACAGGCTAGATACAGGCTAGACACAGGTTAGACACAGGTTAGATCAGGCTAGCCACAGGCTAGACACAGGCTAGACGAAGGCTAGACACAGGCTAGACACAGAGTAGACACAGGCTAGACACAGGCTAGACACAGGCTAGACAAGGGCTAGACACAGGCTAGACACAGGCTAGACACAGGCTAGACACAGGCTAGACACAGTCTAGACACAGGCTAGACACAGGCTAGACACAGGCTAGACACAGGCTAGACACAGGCTAGACACAGGCTAGACACAGGCTAGACACAGGCTACACACAGGCTAGACACAGGCTAGACACAGGCTAGACACAGGCTAGACACAGGCTAGACACAGGCTAGACACAGGCTAGACACAGGCTAGACACAGGCTAGACACAGGCTAGACACAGGCTAGACACAGGTTGGGCACAGGCTAGGCACTGGCTAGGCACAGGCTTGGCACTGGCTAGACACTTTCTCGGAACACGCTATGCACATGCCAGTCTCAGGCAAGGCACAGGCTTGACACAGGCTAGACACTGGCTAGGCACAGGCTATGCACATGCCAGTCACAGGCTAGACACAGGCTAGACACAGGCTAGACACAGGCTAGACACAGGTTGGGCACAGGCTAGGCACTGGCTAGGCACTGGCTAGGCACAGGCTTGGCACTGGCTAGACACTTTCTCGGAACACGCTATGCACATGCCAGTCTCAGGCAAGGCACAGGCTAGACACAGGCTAGACACAGGCTAGACACAGGCTAGACACAGGCTAGACACAGGCTAGACACAGGCTAGACACAGGCTAGACACAGGCTATACACAGGCTAGACACTGGCTAGGCACAGGCTAGACACTGGCTTGGCACAGACTAGACACTGGCTAAGCACAGGCTAGACACAGCCTAGAAACTGGCTAGGTACAGGCTAGACACTGGCTAGGCAAAGGCTAGACACTGGCTAGGCACAGGCTAGACACAGGCTAGACACTGGCTGGGTACAGGCTAGACACTGGCTAGGCACTGGCTAGGTACAGGCTAGGCACTGGCTAGGCACTGGCTAGGTACAGGCTAGGCACAGGCTAGGCAGAGGCTAGGCACATGCTAGACACAGGCTAGACACAGGCTAGACACAGGCTAGACACAGGATAGACACAGGCTAGACACAGGCTAGACACAGGCTAGACACAGGCTAGACACAGGCTAGACACAGGCTAGACACAGGCTAGACACAGACACAGGCTAGACACAGGCTAGACACAGGCTAGACACAGGCTAGACACAGGCTAGACACAGGCTAGACACAGGCTAGACACAGGCTAGACACAGGCTAGACACAGGCTAGACACAGGCTAGACACAGGCTAGACACAGGCTAGACACAGGCTAGGCACTGGCTAGGCACAGGCTAGGCACTGGCTAGACACTTTCTCGGAACACGCTATGCACATGCCAGTCTCAGGCAAGGCACAGGCTTGACACAGGCTAGACACTGGCTAGGCACAGGCTATGCACATGCCAGTCACAGGCAAGTCACAGGCTATACACAGGCTAGACACTGGCTAGGCACAGGCTAGACACTGGCTTGGCACAGACTAGACACTGGCTAAGCACAGGCTAGACACAGCCTAGAAACTGGCTAGGTACAGGCTAGACACTGGCTAGGCAAAGGCTAGACACTGGCTAGGCACAGGCTAGACACAGGCTAGACACTGGCTAGGCACAGGCTAGACACTGGCTTGGCACAGACTAGACACTGGCTAAGCACAGGCTAGACACAGCCTAGAAACTGACTAGGTACAGGCTAGACACTGGCTAGGCACTGGCTAGGTACAGGCTAGGCACTGGCTAGGCACTGGCTAGGTACAGGCTAGGCACAGGCTAGGCAGAGGCTAGGCACATGCTAGACACAGGCTAGACACAGGCTAGACACAGGCTAGACACAGGCTAGACACAGGATAGACACAGGCTAGACACAGGCTAGACACAGGCTAGACACAGGCTAGACACAGGCTAGACACAGGCTAGACACAGGCTAGACACAGGCTAGACACAGGCTGGACACAGGCTAGACACAGGCTAGACACAGGCTAGACACAGGCTAGACACAGGCTAGACACAGGCTAGACACAGGCTAGACACAGGCTAGGCACTGGCTAGGCACAGGCTAGGCACTGGCTAGACACTTTCTCGGAACACGCTATGCACATGCCAGTCTCAGGCAAGGCACAGGCTTGACACAGGCTAGACACTGGCTAGGCACAGGCTATGCACATGCCAGTCACAGGCTAGACACAGGCTAGACACAGGCTAGACACAGGCTAGACACAGGTTGGGCACAGGCTAGGCACTGGCTAGGCACAGGCTTGGCACTGGCTAGACACTTTCTCGGAACACGCTATGCACATGCCAGTCTCAGGCAAGGCACAGGCTAGACACAGGCTAGACACAGGCTAGACACAGGCTAGACACAGGCTAGACACAGGCTAGACACAGGCTAGACACAGGCTAGACACAGGCTAGACACAGGCTATACACAGGCTAGACACTGGCTAGGCACAGGCTAGACACTGGCTTGGCACAGACTAGACACTAGCTAAGCACAGGCTAGACACAGCCTAGAAACTGGCTAGGTACAGGCTAGACACTGGCTAGGCAAAGGCTAGACACTGGCTAGGCACAGGCTAGACACAGGCTAGACACTGGCTGGGTACAGGCTAGACACTGGCTAGGCACTGGCTAGGCACAGGCTAGGCACTGGCTAGGCACTGGCTAGGTACAGGCTAGGCACAGGCTAGGCAGAGGCTAGGCACATGCTAGACACAGGCTAGACACAGGCTAGACACAGGCTAGACACAGGTTGGGCACAGGCTAGGCACTGGCTAGGCACAGGCTTGGCACTGGCTAGACACTTTCTCGGAACACGCTATGCACATGCCAGTCTCAGGCAAGGCACAGGCTTGACACAGGCTAGACACTGGCTAGGCACAGGCTATGCACATGCCAGTCACAGGCTAGACACAGGCTAGACACAGGCTAGACACAGGCTAGACACAGGTTGGGCACAGGCTAGGCACTGGCTAGGCACAGGCTTGGCACTGGCTAGACACTTTCTCGGAACACGCTATGCACATGCCAGTCTCAGGCAAGGCACAGGCTAGACACAGGCTAGACACAGGCTAGACACAGGCTAGACACAGGCTAGACACAGGCTAGACACAGGCTAGACACAGGCTAGACACAGGCTATACACAGGCTAGACACTGGCTAGGCACAGGCTAGACACTGGCTTGGCACAGACTAGACACTGGCTAAGCACAGGCTAGACACAGCCTAGAAACTGGCTAGGTACAGGCTAGACACTGGCTAGGCAAAGGCTAGACACTGGCTAGGCACAGGCTAGACACAGGCTAGACACTGGCTGGGTACAGGCTAGACACTGGCTAGGCACTGGCTAGGTACAGGCTAGGCACTGGCTAGGCACTGGCTAGGTACAGGCTAGGCACAGGCTAGGCAGAGGCTAGGCACATGCTAGACACAGGCTAGACACAGGCTAGTCACAGGCTAGACACAGGATAGACACAGGCTAGACACAGGCTAGACACAGGCTAGACACAGGCTAGACACAGGCTAGACACAGGCTAGACACAGGCTAGACACAGGCTAGACACAGGCTAGACACAGGCTAGACACAGGCTAGACACAGGCTAGACACAGGCTAGACACAGGCTAGACACAGGCTAGACACAGGCTAGACACAGGCTAGACACAGGCTAGACACAGGCTAGACACAGGCTAGACACAGGCTAGACACAGGCTAGACACAGGCTAGACACAGGCCAGACACAGGCTAGACACAGGCTAGACACAGGCTAGACACAGGCTAGACACAGGCTAGACACAGGCTAGGCACTGGCTAGGCACAGGCTAGGCACTGGCTAGGCACAGGCTAGGCACTGGCTAGACACTTTCTCGGAACACGCTATGCACATGCCAGTCTCAGGCAAGGCACAGGCTTGACACAGGCTAGACACTGGCTAGGCACAGGCTATGCACATGCCAGTCACAGGCAAGTCACAGGCTATACACAGGCTAGACACTGGCTAGGCACAGGCTAGACACTGGCTTGGCACAGACTAGACACTGGCTAAGCACAGGCTAGACACAGCCTAGAAACTGGCTAGGTACAGGCTAGACACTGGCTAGGCAAAGGCTAGACACTGGCTAGGCACAGGCTAGACACAGGCTAGACACTGGCTAGGCACAGGCTAGACACTGGCTTGGCACAGACTAGACACTGGCTAAGCACAGGCTAGACACAGCCTAGAAACTGACTAGGTACAGGCTAGACACTGGCTAGGCACTGGCTAGGTACAGGCTAGGCACTGGCTAGGCACTGGCTAGGTACAGGCTAGGCACAGGCTAGGCAGAGGCTAGGCACATGCTAGACACAGGCTAGACACAGGCTAGACACAGGATAGACACAGGCTAGACACAGGCTAGACACAGGCAAGACACAGGCTAGACACAGGCTAGACACAGGCTAGACACAGGCTAGACACAGGCTAGACACAGGCTAGACACAGGCTAGACACAGGCTAGACACAGGCTAGACACAGGCTAGACACAGGCTAGACACAGGCTAGACACAGGCTAGACACAGGCTAGACACAGGCTAGACACAGGCTAGGCACTGGCTAGGCACAGGCTAGGCACTGGCTAGACACTGGCTCGGAGACACAGGCTAGACACAGGCCAGTCTGAGGCTAGGCACAGGCTAGACACAGGCTAGACACTGGCTAGGCACAGGCTATGCACATGCCAGTCACAGGCAAGTCACAGGCTATACACAGGCTAGACACTGGCTAGGCACAGGCTAGGCACTGGCTAGGCACAGGCTAGGCACTGGCTAAACACAGGCTCAGAACACTATGCACATGCCAGGCTCAGGCTAGGCACAGGCTAGGCACAGGCTAGACACTGGCTAGGCACAGGCTAGGCACATGCCAGTCTAGGCAAGTCAGGGCTATACACAGGCTAGACACTGGCTAGGCACAGGCTAGACACTGGCTAGGCACAGGCTAGACACTGGCTAGGCACAGGCTAGACACTGGCTAGGCACAGGCTAGACACTGGCTAGGCAAAGGCAGACACTGGCTAGGCACAGGCTAGAACAGCTAGAACTGGCTGGGTACAGGCTGGACACTGGCTAGGCACTGGCTAGGTACAGGCTAGGCACTGGCTAGGCACTGGCTAGGTACAGGCTAGGCACAGGCTAGGCAGAGGCTAGGCACATGCTAGACACAGGCTAGACACAGGCTAGACACAGGCTAGACACAGGCTAGACACAGGATAGACACAGGCTAGACACAGGCTAGACACAGGCTAGACACAGGCTAGACACAGGCTAGACACAGGCTAGACACAGGCTAGACACAGGCTAGACACAGGCTAGACACAGGCTAGACACAGGCTAGACACAGGCTGGACACAGGCTAGACACAGGCTAGACACAGGCTAGACACAGGCTAGACACAGGATAGACACAGGCTAGACACAGGCTAGACACAGGCTAGACACAGGCTAGACACAGGCTAGACACAGGCTAGACACAGGCTAGACACAGGCTGGACACAGGCTAGACACAGGCTAGACACAGGCTAGACACAGGCTAGGCACAGGCTAGGCACAGGCTAGGCACAGGCTAGACACAGGCTAGACACTGGCTAGATACAGGCTAGACACAGGTTAGACACAGGTTAGATACATGTTAGTCTCAGGCAAGGCACAGGCTAGACACAGGCTAGACACTGGCTAGGCACAGGCTATGCACAGGCTAGACACAGGCTAGACACAGGCTAGACACAGGCTAGACACAGGCTAGACACAGGCTAGACACAGGCTAGACCCAGGCTAGACACAGGCTAGACACAGGCTAGACACAGGCTAGACACAGGCTAGACACAGGCTAGACACAGGCTAGACACAGGCTAGACACAGGCTAGACACAGGTTAGACACAGGCTAGACACAGGCTAGACACTGGTCTAGGCACAGGCTAGACACTGGCTAGGCACAGGCTAGACATAGGATAGACACAGGCTAGACACAGGCTAGACACTGGCTAGACACTGGCTAGTTATAGGCTAGACACAGGCTAGACACAGGCTAGACACAGGCTAGACACAGGCTATACACAGGCTAGACACAGGCTAGGCACAGGCTATGCACATGCCAGCACAGGCAAGGCACAGGCAATACACAGGCTAGACACTGGCTAGGCACAGGCTGAACACTGGCTAGGCACAGACTAGACACAGGCTAGGCACAGGCTAGACACAGGCTAAACACAGGCTAGACACAGGCTAGAAACTGGCTAGGTACAGGATATAAACTGGCTAGGCACAGGCCAGACACTGGCTAGGCACAGGCTTGACACAGGCTAGGCACAGGCTAGACACAGGCTAGACACTGGCTGGGTACAGGCTAGACACTGGCTAGGCACAGGCTAGTTACAGGTTAGGCACAGGCTAGGCACTGGCTAGGTACAGGCTAGGTACAGGCTAGGCACTGGCTAGACACAGGCTAGGTATAGGCTAGACACAGGCTAGACAGAGGCTAAGCACATGCTAGACAGAGGCTAGGCACATGCTAGACACAGGCTAGACACAGGCTAGACAAAGGCTAGACACAGGCTAGACAAGGGCTAGACACAGGCTAGACACAAGCTAGACACAGGCTAGACACAGGCTAGACACAGGCTAGACACAGGCTAGACACAGGCTAGACACAGGCTAGACACAGGCTAGACACAGGCTAGACACAGGCTAGACACAGGCTAGACACAAGCTAGACACAGGCTAGACACAGGCTAGACACTGGCTAGACACAGGCTAGACACAGGCTGGACACAGGCTAGACACTGGTTGGGCACAGGCTAGGCACTGGCTAGACACTTTCTCGGAACACGCTATGCACATGCCAGTCTCAGGCAAGGCACAGGCTTGACACAGGCTAGACACTGGCTAGGCACAGGCTATGCACATGCCAGTCACAGGCAAGTCACAGGCTATACACAGGCTAGACACTGGCTGAGCACAGGCTAGACACTGGCTTGGCACAGACTAGACACTGGCTAAGCACAGGCTAGACACAGCCTAGAAACTGGCTAGGTACAGGCTAGGCACTGGCTAGGCACTGGCTAGGTATAGGCTAGGCACAGGCTAGGCAGAGGCTAAGCACATGCTAGACACAGGCTAAGCACATGCTAGACACAGGCTAGACACAGGCTAGACAAAAGCTAGACACAGGCTAGACAAAGGCTAGACACAGGCTAGACACTGGCTAGACACAGGCTAGACACAGGCTAGAAACAGGCTAGACACAGGCTAGACACAGGCTAGACACAGGCTAGACACTGGCTAGGCACAGGCTTGACACTGGCTAGGCACAGGCTAGACACTGGCTAGGCACAGGCTAGACACTGGCTAGGCACAGGCTAGGTATAGGCTAGGCACAGGCTAGGCAGAGGCTAAGCACATGCTAGACACAGGCTAGGCACATGCTAGAAACAGGCTAGACACAGGCTAGACAAAAGCTAGACACAGGCTAGACACAGGCTAGACAAAGGCTAGACACAGGCTAGACACTGGCTAGACACAGGCTAGACACAGGCTAGAATCAGGCTAGACACAGGCTAGACACTGCCTAGGCACAGGCTAGACACTGGCTAGGCACAGGCTAGACACTGGCTAGGCACAGGCTAGACACTGGCTAGGCACAGGCTAGACACTGGCTAGGCACAGGCTAGACACTGGCTAGGCACAGGCTAGACACTGGCTAGGCACAGGCTAGACACTGGCTGGGCACTGGCTAGGTACAGGCTAGGCACTGGCTAGGCACTGGCTGGGTATAGGCTAGGCACAGGCTAGGCAGAGGCTAAGCACATGCTAGACACAGGCTAAGCACATGCTAGACACAGGCTAGACACAGGCTAGACAAAAGCTAGACACAGGCTAGACAAAGGCTAGACACAGGCTAGACACTGGCTAGACACAGGCTAGACACAGGCTAGAAACAGGCTAGACACAGGCTAGACACAGGCTAGACACAGGTTAGACACAGGCTAGACACAGGCTAGACACAGGCTAGACACAGGCTAGACACAGGCTAGACACAGGCTAGACAAAGGTTAGACACAGGCTAGATACAGGCTAGACACAGGCTAGACACAGGCTAGACACAGGCTAGGCACAGGCTAGACACAGGCTAGACACAGGCTAGACACAGGCTAGACACAGGCTAGACACAGGCTAGACACAGGCTAGACACAGGCTAGACACAGGCTAGACACAGGCTAGACACAGGTTAGACACAGGCTAGACACAGGCTAGACACAGGCTAGACACAGGCTAGACACAGGCTAGACACCGGCTAGACACAGGTTAGACACAGGCTAGACACAGGCTAGACACAGGTTATACACAGGCTAGACACAGGCTAGACACAGGCTAGACACAGGTTAGACACAGGCTAGACACAGGCTAGACACAGGCTAGACACAGGCTAGACACAGGCTAGACACAGAGTAGACACAGAGTAGACACAGGCTAGACACAGGCTAGACACAGGCTAGACACAGGCTAGACACAGGCTAGACACAGGCTAGACACAGAGTAGACACAGAGTAGACACAGGTTAGACACAGGCTAGACACAGGCTAGACACAGGCTAGACACAGGCTAGACACAGGCTAGACACCGGCTAGACACAGGTTAGACACAGGCTAGACACAGGCTAGACACAGGTTATACACAGGCTAGACACAGGCTAGACACAGGCAAGACACAGGTTAGACACAGGCTAGACACAGGCTAGACACAGGCTAGACACAGGCTAGACACAGGCTAGACACAGGCTAAACGCAGGCTAAACGCAGGCTAGACACAGGCTAGATACAGGCTAGACACAGGCTAGACACAGGCTAGACACAGGCTAGGCACAGGCTAGACACAGGCTAGACACAGGCTAGACACAGGCTAGACACAGGCTAGACACAGGCTAGACACAGGCTAGACACAGGCTAGACACAGGCTAGACACAGGTTAGACACAGGCTAGACACAGGCTAGACACAGGCTAGACACAGGCTAGACACAGGCTAGACACCGGCTAGACACAGGTTAGACACAGGCTAGACACAGGCTAGACACAGGCTAGACACAGGCTAGACACAGGCTAGACACAGAGTAGACACAGAGTAGACACAGGCTAGACACAGGCTAGACACAGGCTAGACACAGGCTAGACACAGGCTAGACACAGGCTAGACACAGGCTAGACACAGGCTAGACACAGGCTAGACACAGAGTAGACACAGGCGTAGACACAGGCTAGACACAGGCTAGACACAGGCTAGACACAGGCTAGACACAGGCTAGACACAGGCTAGACACAGAGTAGGCACATTGTAGACACACAGGCTAGACACAGGCTAGACACAGGCTAGACACAGGCTAGACACAGGCTAGACACAGGCTAGACACAGGCTAGACACAGGCTAGACGCAGGCTACGCACAAGCTAGGCACAGGCTACGCACAAGCTAGGCACAGGCTAGACACAGGCAAGACATAGGCTAGACACAGGCAAGACACAGGCTAGACACAGGTTAGACACAGGCTAGTCACAGGCTAGACACAGGCTAGACACAGTCTAGACACAGGTTAGACACAGGTTAGACACAGGCTAGACACCGGCTAGACACAGGCTAGACACAGGCTAGACACAGGCTAGACACAGGCTAGACACAGGCTAGACACAGGCTAGACACAGGCTAGACACAGGCTAGACACATGCTAGACACAGGCTAGACACAGGCTAGACACAGGCTAGACACAGGGTAGACACAGGCTAGACACAGGCTAGATACAGGCTAGACACAGGCTAGGCACAGGCTAGACACTGGCTAGGCACAGGCTAGACACTGGATAGTCACAGGCTAGACACAGGCTATGCACATGCCAGTCACAGGCAAGGCACAGGCTAGACACAGGCTAGGGAAAGGCTAGGCAAATGCTAGACACAGGATAGACACTGGTTAGATACAGGCAAGACACAGGCTAGTCACAGGCTAGACAGAGGCTAGACACAGGCTAGGCATAAGCTAGACACAGGCTAGGCACAGGCTAGACACTGGCTAGACACAGGCTATAAACTAGCTAGGTAGGGGCTGGACTTTGGCTAGGCACAGGCTAGACACTGGCTAGACACTGGCTAGGCCCAGGCTGGACACTAGCTAGGCACAGGCTAGACACAGGCTAGACACAGGTTAGACACAGGCTAGACACAGGCTAGACACAGGCTAGACACAGGTTAGACACAGGCTAGACACAGGCTAGAGACAGGCTAGACACAGGCTAGACACAGAGTAGACACAGAGTAGACACAGGCTAGACACAGGCTAGGCACAGGCTAGACACTGGCTAGGCACAGGCTAGACACTGGATAGTCACAGGCTAGACACAGGCTATGCACATGCCAGTCACAGGCAAAGCACAGGCTAGACACAGGCTAGGGAAAGGCTAGGCAAATGCTAGACACAGGATAGACACTGGTTAGATACAGGCAAGACACAGGCTAGTCACAGGCTAGACAGAGGCTAGACACAGGCTAGGCATAAGCTAGACACAGCCTAGGCACAGGCTAGACACTGGCATGACACAGGCTAGACACAGGTTAGACACAGGCTAGACACAGGCTAGACACAGGCTAGACACAGGCATGACACAGGCTAGACACAGGTTAGACACAGGCTAGACACAGGCTAGACACCGGCTAGACACAGGTTAGACACAGGCTAGACACAGGCTAGACACAGGTTAGACACAGGCTAGACACAGGCTAGACACAGGCTAGACACAGGTTAGACACAGGCTAGACACAGGCTAGAGACAGGCTAGACACAGGCTAGACACAGAGTAGACACAGAGTAGACACAGGCTACACACAGGCTAGGCACAGGCTAGACACTGGCTAGGCACAGGCTAGACACTGGATAGTCACAGGCTAGACACAGGCTATGCACATGCCAGTCACAGGCAAGGCACAGGCTAGACACAGGCTAGGGAAAGGCTAGGCAAATGCTAGACACAGGATAGACACTGGTTAGATACAGGCAAGACACAGGCTAGTCACAGGCTAGACAGAGGCTAGACACAGGCTAGGCATAAGCTAGACACAGGCTAGGCACAGGCTAGACACTGGCTAGACACAGGCTATAAACTAGCTAGGTAGGGGCTAGACTTTGGCTAGGCACAGGCTAGACACTGGCTAGACACTGGCTAGGCCCAGGCTGGACACTAGCTAGGCACAGGCTAGACACAGGCTAGACACAGGTTAGACACAGGCTAGACACAGGCTAGACACAGGCTAGACACAGGTTAGACACAGGCTAGACACAGGCTAGAGACAGGCTAGACACAGGCTAGACACAGAGTAGACACAGAGTAGACACAGGCTAGACACAGGCTAGGCACAGGCTAGACACTGGCTAGGCACAGGCTAGACACTGGATAGTCACAGGCTAGACACAGGCTATGCACATGCCAGTCACAGGCAAAGCACAGGCTAGACACAGGCTAGGGAAAGGCTAGGCAAATGCTAGACACAGGATAGACACTGGTTAGATACAGGCAAGACACAGGCTAGTCACAGGCTAGACAGAGGCTAGACACAGGCTAGGCATAAGCTAGACACAGCCTAGGCACAGGCTAGACACTGGCATGACACAGGCTAGACACAGGTTAGACACAGGCTAGACACAGGCTAGACACAGGCTAGACACAGGCATGACACAGGCTAGACACAGGTTAGACACAGGCTAGACACAGGCTAGACACCGGCTAGACACAGGTTAGACACAGGCTAGACACAGGCTAGACACAGGTTAGACACAGGCTAGACACAGGCTAGACACAGGCTTGACACAGGTTAGACACAGGCTAGACACAGGCTAGAGACAGGCTAGACACAGGCTAGACACAGGCTAGACACAGGCTAGACACAGGCTAGACACAGGCTAGACACAGGCTAGACACAGGCTAGGCACAGGCTAGACACTGGATAGTCACAGGCTAGACACAGGCTATGCACATGCCAGTCACAGGCAAGGCACAGGCTAGACACAGGCTAGGGAAAGGCTAGGCAAATGCTAGACACAGGAGAGACACTGGTTAGATACAGGCAAGACACAGGCTAGTCACAGGCTAGACAGAGGCTAGACACAGGCTAGACACAGGCTAGACACAGGTTAGACACAGGCTAGACACAGGCTAGAGACAGGCTAGACACAGGCTAGACACAGAGTAGACACAGAGTAGACACAGGCTAGACACAGGCTAGGCACAGGCTAGACACTGGCTAGGCACAGGCTAGACACTGGATAGTCACAGGCTAGACACAGGCTATGCACATGCCAGTCACAGGCAAGGCACAGGCTAGACACAGGCTAGGGAAAGGCTAGGCAAATGCTAGACACAGGATAGACACTGGTTAGATACAGGCAAGACACAGGCTAGTCACAGGCTAGACAGAGGCTAGACACAGGCTAGGCATAAGCTAGACACAGCCTAGGCACAGGCTAGACACTGGCATGACACAGGCTAGACACAGGTTAGACACAGGCTAGACACAGGCTAGACACAGGCTAGACACAGGCATGACACAGGCTAGACACAGGTTAGACACAGGCTAGACACAGGCTAGACACCGGCTAAACACAGGTTAGACACAGGCTAGACACAGGCTAGACACAGGTTAGACACAGGCTAGACACAGGCTAGACACAGGCTAGACACAGGTTAGACACAGGCTAGACACAGGCTAGAGACAGGCTAGACACAGGCTAGACACAGAGTAGACACAGAGTAGACACAGGCTACACACAGGCTAGGCACAGGCTAGACACTGGCTAGGCACAGGCTAGACACTGGATAGTCACAGGCTAGACACAGGCTATGCACATGCCAGTCACAGGCAAGGCACAGGCTAGACACAGGCTAGGGAAAGGCTAGGCAAATGCTAGACACAGGAGAGACACTGGTTAGATACAGGCAAGACACAGGCTAGTCACAGGCTAGACAGAGGCTAGACACAGGCTAGGCATAAGCTAGACACAGGCTAGGCACAGGCTAGACACTGGCTAGACACAGGCTATAAACTAGCTAGGTAGGGGCTAGACTTTGGCTAGGCACAGGCTAGACACTGGCTAGACACTGGCTAGGCCCAGGCTGGACACTAGCTAGGCACAGGCTAGACACTGGCTAGGCACAGGCTAGACACTGGCTAGTCACAGGCTAGACACTGGCTAGTCACAGGCTAGACACTGGCTAGGCAAATGCTAGACACAGGCTAGACACTGAATAGATACAGGCAAGACACTGGCTAGGCACAGGCTAGACACTGGCTAGGCACAGGCTAGACACTGGCTAGGCACAGGCTAGACACTGGCTAGGCACAGGCTAGACACTGGCTAGGCACAGTCAAGACACTGGCTAGGCACAGGCTAGACACTGGTTAGGCACAGGCTACACACAGGCTAGGCACAGGCTAAACAATGGCTAGGCACAGGCTAGACGCTGGCTAGGCATAGGCTAGACACAGGCTAGGCACATTACACTGGCCAGGCACAGGCTAGACACTGGCCAGGCACAGGCTAGACACTGGCTAGCCACAGGCTAGACACTGGCTAGGCACAGGCTAGACACTGGATAGTCACAGGCTAGACACAGGCTATGCACATGCCAGTCACAGGCAAGGCACAGGCTAGACATAGGCTAGGCAAAGGCTAGGCACAGGCTACACACTGGCTAGGCACAGGCTAGACACTGGCCAGGCACAGGCTAGACACTGGCCAGGCACAGGCTAGACGCTGGCTATGCAGTGGCTAGACACTGGCTAGACACTGGCTAGGCACTGGCACGACACTGGCTAGGCACTGGCAAGACACTGGCTAGGCCCAGGCTAGACACTAGCTAGGCACAGGCTAGACACTGGCTAGGCACAGGCTAGACACAGGCTAGACACAGGCTAGACACAGGCTAGACACATGCTAGACACATGCTAGACACAGGCTAGACACAGGCTAGACACAGGCTAGACACAGGCTAGACACACGCTAGACACAGGCTAGACACAGGCTAGACACAGGCTAGACACAGGCTAGACACAGGCTAGACACAGGCTAGACACAGGCTAGACACAGGCTAGACACAGGCTAGGCACAGGCTAGAAACAGGCTAGACACAGGCTAGACACAGGCTCGATACAGGCTAGACACAGGCTAGACACAGGCTAGACACAGGCTAGACACAGGCTAGACACAGGCTAGGCACAGGCTAGACACAGGCTAGACACAGGCTAGACACAGGCTAGACACAGGCTAGGCACAGGCTAGACACAGGCTAGACACAGGCTAGACACAGGCTTAACGCAGGCTAGACACAGGCAAGACACAGGCTAGACACAGGTTAGACACAGGCTAGACACAGGTTAGACACAGGCTAGACACAGGCTAGACACAGGCTAGACACAGGCTAGACACAGGTTAGACACAGGCTAGACACAGGCTAGACACAGGCTAGACACAGGCTAGACACAGGCTAGACACAGGCTAGACACAGGCTAGACACAGGTTAGACACAGGCTAGACACAGGCTAGACACCGGCTAGACACAGGTTAGACACAGGCTAGACACAGGCTAGACACAGGTTAGACACAGGCTAGACACAGGCTAGACACAGGCTAGACACAGGTTAGACACAGGCTAGACACAGGCTAGAGACAGGCTAGACACAGGCTAGACACAGACTAGACACAGAGTAGACACAGGCTAGACACAGGCTAGACACAGGCTAGACACAGGCTAGACACAGGCCAGGCACAGGCTAGACACCGGCTAGACACAGGTTAGACACAGGCTAGACACAGGCTAGACACAGGTTAGACACAGGCTAGACACAGGCTAGACACAGGCTAGACACAGGCTAGACACAGGCTAGACACAGGCTAGACACAGGCTAGACACAGGCTAGACACAGGTTAGACACAGGCTAGACACAGGCTAGACACAGGCTAGACACAGGCTAGGCACAGGCTAGACACAAGGCTAGACACAGGCTTAACGCAGGCTAGACACAGGCAAGACACAGGCTAGACACAGGTTAGACACAGGCTAGACACAGGTTAGACACAGGCTAGACACAGGCTAGACACAGGCTAGACACAGGCTAGACACAGGTTAGACACAGGCTAGACACAGGCTAGACACAGGCTAGACACAGGCTAGACACAGGCTAGACACAGGCTAGACACAGGTTAGACACAGGCTAGACACAGGCTAGACACAGGCTAGACACAGGCTAGACACAGGCTAGACACTGGCAAGACACAGGCTAGACACAGGCTAGACACAGGTTAGACACAGGCTAGACACAGGCTAGAGACAGAGTAGACACAGGCTAGACACAGGCTAGATACAGGCTAGACACAGGCTAGACACAGGCTAGACACAGGCTAGACACAGGCTAGACACAGGTTAGACACAGGCTAGACACAGGCTAGACACAGGCTAGACACAGGCTAGACACAGGTTAGACACAGGCTAGACACAGGCTAGACACAGGCTAGACACAGGTTAGACACAGGCTAGACACAGGCTAGAGACAGGCTAGACACAGGCTAGACACAGGCTAGACACAGAGTAGACACAGAGTAGACACAGGCTAGACACAGGCTAGACACAGGCTAGACACAGGCTAGACACAGAGTAGACACAGGCTAGACACAGGCTAGACACAGGCTAGACACAGGCTAGACACAGGCTAGACACAGGCTAGACACAGGCTAGACACAGGCTAGACACAGGCTAGACACAGGGTAGACACAGGCTAGATACAGGCTAGACACAGGCTAGACACAGGCTAGACACAGGCTAGACACAGGCTAGACACAGGCTAGACACAGGCTAGACACAGGCTAGACACAGGCTAGACACAGGCTAGACACAGGCTAGACACAGGCTAGACACAGGCTAGACACAGGCTAGACACAGGCTAGACACAGGCTAGACACAGGCTAGACACAGGTTAGACACAGGCTAGACACAGGCAAGACACAGGCTAGACACAGGTTAGACACAGGTTAGACACAGGCTAGACACAGGCTAGAGACAGGCTAGACACAGGCTAGACACAGGCTAGACACAGAGTAGACACAGAGTAGACACAGGCTAGACACAGGCTAGACACAGGCTAGACACAGAGTAGACACAGAGTAGTCACAGGCTAGACAAGGGCTAGACACAGGCTAGACACAGGCTAGACACAGGCTAGACACAGGCTAGACACAGGCTAGACACAGGCTAGACACAGGCTAGACACAGGCTAGACACAGGCTAGACACAGGCTAGACACAGGCTAGACACTGGCTAGACACTGGCTAGACACTGGCTAGACGCAGGCTACGCACAAGCTAGGCACAGGCTAGACACAGGCAAGACACAGGCTAGACACAGGCAAGACACAGGCTAGACACAGGTTAGACACAGGCTAGACACAGGCTAGACACAGGCTAGACACAGGCTAGACACAGGCTAGACACAGGCTAGACACAGGCTAGACACAGGCTAGACACAGGCTAGACACAGGCTAGACACAGGCTAGTCACAGGCTAGACACAGGCTAGACACAGGCTAGACACATGCTAGACACATGCTAGACACAGGCTAGACACAGGCTAGACACAGGCTAGACACAGGCTAGACACAGAGTAGACACAGGGTAGACACAGGCTAGACACAGGCTAGACACAGGCTAGACACAGGCTAGACACAGGCTAGACACAGGCTAGACACAGGCTAGACACAGGCTAGACACAGGCTAGACACAGGCTAGACACAGGCTAGACACAGGCTAGACCCAGGCTAGACACAGGCTAGACACAGGCTAGACACAGGCTAGACACAGGCTAGACACAGGCTAGACACAGGCTAGACACAGGCTAGACACAGGTTAGACATAGGCTAGACACAGGCTAGACACAGGCTAGACACAGGCTAGACACAGGCTAGACATAGAATAGACACAGGCTAGACGCAGGCTAGGCACAAGCTAGGCACAGGCTAGGCACAAGCTAGGCACAGGCTAGGCACAGGCTAGGCACAGGCTAGACACAGGCTAGACACAGGCTAGACACAGGCTCGATACAGGCTAGACACAGGCTAAACACAGGCTAGACACAGGCTAGACACAGGCTAGACACAAGCTAGACACAGGCTAGACACAGGCTAGACATAGGCTAGACACAGGCTAGAAACAGGCTAGACACAGGCTAGACACAGGCTAGACACAGGCTAGACACAGGCTAGACACAGGCTAGACACAGGCTAGACACAGTCTAGACACAGGCTAGACACATTCTAGACACATTCTAGACACAGGCTAGACACAGCCTAGACACAGCCTAGACACAGGCTAGACACAGGCTAGACACAGGCTAGACACAGGCTAGACACAGGCTAGACACAGGCTAGACACAGGCTAGACACAGGCTAGACACAGGCTAGACACAGGCTAGACAAAGGCAAGACACAGGCTAGACACAGTCTGGACACAGGCTAGGCACAGGTTGGGCACAGGCTAGCCACAAGCTAGGCACAGGCTAGACACAGGCTAGGCACAGGCTAGGCACAGGCTAAGCACAGGCTAGACACAGGCTAGGCACAGGCTAGGCACAGGCTAGGCACAGGCTAGGCACAGGCTAGACACTGGCTGGGCTCAGGCTAGACAATGGCTAGGCACAGGCTAGACAATGGCTAGGCACAGGCTAGACACTAGCTAGGTACAAACTAGGCACTGGCTAGGTACAGTCTAGGCACTGGCTAGGTACAGGCTAGGTACAGGCTAGACTCTAGCTAAGCACAGGGTGGACAAAGGCTAGACACAGGCTAGACACAGAGTAGACACAGGCTAGACACAGGCTAGACACAGGCTAGACAAAGGCAAGACACATGCTAGACACAGGCTAGACACAGGCTAGACACAGGCTAGACACAGGCTAGACACAGGCTAGACACAGGCTAGACACAGGCTAGACACAGGCTAGACACAGGCTAGACACAGGCTACACACAGGCTACACACAGGCTACACACAGGCTACACACAGGCTACACACAGGCTACACACAGGCTACACACAGGCTACACACAGGCTACACACAGGCTACACACAGGCTACACACAGGCTACACACAGGCTACACACAGGCTACACACAGGCTACACACAGGCTACACACAGGCTACACACAGGCTACACACAGGCTACACACAGGCTACACACAGGCTACACACAGGCTACACACAGGCTACACACAGGCTACACAGGCTAGACACAGGCTAGACACAGGCTAGACACAGGCTAGACACAGGCTAGACACAGGCTAGACACAGGCTAGACACAGGCTAGGCACAGGCTAGACACAGGCTAGACACAGGCTGGACACAGGCTAGACACAGGCTAGACACAGGCTAGACACAGGCTAGACACAGGCTAGACACTGGCTGAAGGCACAGGCTAGACACAGGCTAGACACAGGCTTAACAGGCTAGACACAGGCTAGACACAGGCTAG
The DNA here is from genome assembly GCA_018904595.1 of Zaprionus indianus. Lineage (NCBI taxonomy): Eukaryota > Metazoa > Arthropoda > Insecta > Diptera > Drosophilidae > Zaprionus > Zaprionus indianus. The sequence goes on along the minus strand of JAEIHA010001073.1, from coordinate 70,458 downwards.
ACACAGGCTAGACACAGGCTAGACACAGGTTAGACACAGGCTAGACACAGGCTAGACACAGGCTAGACACAGGCTAGACACAGGCTAGACACAGGCTAGACACAGGCTAGACACAGGCTAGACACACACAGGCTAGACACAGGCTAGACACAGGCTAGACACACAGGTTAGACACAGGCTAGACACAGGCTAGACACAGGCTAGACACAGGCTAGACACAGGCTAGACACAGGCTAGACACAGGTTAGACACAGGCTAGACACAGGCTAGACACAGGCTAGACACAGGCTAGACACAGGCTAGACACAGGCTAGACACAGGCTAGACACAGGCTAGACACAGGCTAGACACAGGCTAGACACAGGCTAGACACAGAGCTGACACAGAGTAGACACAGGCTAGACACAGGCTAGATACAGGCTAGACACAGGCTAGACACAGGCTAGACACAGGCTAGACACAGGCTAGACACAGGCTAGACACAGGCTAGACACAGGCTAGACACAGGCTAGACACAGGCTAGACACAGGCTACACACAGGCTAGACACAGGCTAGACACAGGCTAGACACAGGCAAGACACAGGCTAGACACAGGTTAGACACAGGCTAGACACAGGCTAGACACCGGCTAGACACAGGTTAGACACAGGCTAGACACAGGCTAGACACAGGTTAGACACAGGCTAGACACAGGCTAGACACAGGCTAGACACAGGTTAGACACAGGCTAGACACAGGCTAGAGACAGGCTAGACACAGGCTAGACACAGGCTAGACACAGAGTAGACACAGGCTAGACACAGGCTAGACACAGGCTAGACACAGGCTAGACACAGGCTAGACACAGGCTAGACACAGGCTAGACACAGGCTAGATACAGGCTAGACACAGGCTAGACACAGGCTAGACACAGGCTAGACACAGGCTAGACACAGGCTAGACACAGGCTAGACACAGGCTAGACACAGGCTAGACACAGGCTAGACACAGGCTAGACACAGGCTAGACACTGGCTAGACACTGGCTAGACGCAGGCTAGACACAAGCTAGACACAGGCTAGACACAGGCTAGACACAGGCTAGACACAGGCTAGACACAGGCTAGACACAGGTTAGACACAGGCTAGACACAGGCTAGACACAGGCTAGACACAGGCTAGACACAGGCTAGACACAGGCTAGACACAGGTTAGACACAGGTTAGACACAGGCTAGACACAGGCTAGACACAGGCTAGACACAGGCTAGACACAGGCTAGACACAGGCTAGACACAGGCTAGACACAGGCTAGACACAGGCTAGACACAGGCTAGTCACAGGCTAGACACATGCTAGACACATGCTAGACACAGGCTAGACATAGGCTAGACACAGGCTAGACACTGGCTAGACACAGGCTAGACACAGAGTAGAAACAGAGTAGACACAGGCTAGACACAGGCTAGACACAGGCTAGACACAGGCTAGACACAGGCTAGACACAGGCTAGACATAGGCTAGACACAGGCTAGACACAGGCTAGGCACATGCTGGACCCAGGCTAGACACAGGCTAGACACAGGCTAGACACAGGCTAGACACAGGCTAGACACAGGCTAGACACAGGCTAGACATAGGCTAGACACAGGCTAGACACAGGCTAGACACAGGCTAGACACAGGCTAGACATAGAATAGACACAGGCTAGACGCAGGCTAGGCACAAGCTAGGCACAGGCTAGGCACAAGCTAGGCACAGGCTAGGCACAGGCTAGACACAGGCTAGACACAGGCTAGACACAGGCTCGACACAGGCTAGACACAGGCTAAACACAGGCTAGACACAGGCTAGACACAGGCTAGACACAGGCTAGACACAGGCTAGACACAGGCTAGACACAGGCTAGACACAGGCTAGACACAGGCTAGACACAGGCTAGACACAGGCTAGACACAGGCTAGACACAGGCTAGACACAGGCTAGACACAGGCTAGACACAGGCTAGACACAGTCTAGACACAGGCTAGACACAGGCTAGACACAGGCTAGACACAGGCTAGACACAGGCTAGACACAGGCTAGACACAGGCTAGACACAGGCTAGACACAGGCTAGACACAGGCTAGACACAGGCTAGACACAGGCTAGACACAGGCTAGACAAAGGCAAGACACAGGCTAGACACAGTCTGGACACAGGCTAGGCACAGGTTGGGCACAGGCTAGCCACAAGCTAGGCACAGGCTAGACACAGGCTAGGCACAGGCTAGGCACAGGCTAGGCACAGGCTAGACACAGGCTAGGCACAGGCTAGGCACAGGCTAGGCACAGGCTAGGCACAGGCTAGGCACAGGCTAGGCACAGGCTAGGCACAGGCTAGGCACAGGCTAGACACTGGCTGGGCACAGGCAAGACAATGGCTAGGCACAGGCTAGACAATGGCTAGGCACAGGCTAGACACTAGCTAGGTACAAACTAGGCACTGGCTAGGTACAGTCTAGGCACTGGCTAGGTACAGGCTAGGTACAGGCTAGACTCTAGCTAAGCACAGGGTGGACAAAGGCTAGACACAGGCTAGACACAGAGTAGACACAGGCTAGACACAGGCTAGACACAGGCTAGACACAGGCTAGACACAGGCTAGACACAGGCAAGACACATGCTAGACACAGGCTACACAGGCTAGACACAGGCTAGACACAGGCTAGACACAGGCTAGACACAGGCTAGACACAGGCTAGACACAGGCTAGACACAGGCTAGACACAGGCTAGACACAGGCTAGACACAGGCTAGACACAGGCTAGACACAGGCTAGACACAGGCTAGACACAGGCTAGACACAAGCTAGACACAGGCTAGACACAGGCTAGACACAGGCTAGACACAGGCTAGACACAGGCTAGACACAGGCTAGACACAGGCTAGACACAGGCTAGACACAGGCTAGACACAGGCTAGACACAGGCTAGACACAGGCTAGACACAGGCTAGACACAGGCTAGACACAGGCTAGACACAGGCTAGACACAGGCTAGACACAGGCTAGACACAGGCTAGACACAGGCTAGACACAGGCTAGACACAGGCTAGACACAGGCTAGACACAGGCTAGACACAGGCTACACACAGGCTACACACAGGCTACACACAGGCTAGACACAGGCTAGACACAGGCTAGACACAGGCTAGACACAGGCTAGACACAGGCTAGACACAGGCTAGACACAGGCTAGACACAGGCTAGACACAGGCTAGACACAGGCTAGACACAGGCACAGGCTAGACACAGGCTAGACACAGGCTAGACACAGGCTAGACACAGGCTAGACACAGGCTACACACAGGCTACACACAGGCTACACACTGGCTACACACAGGCTACACACAGGCTACACACAGGCTACACACAGGCTACACACAGGCTACACACAGGCTACACACAGGCTAGACACAGGCTAGACACAGGCTAGGCACTGGCTAGGTACAGGCTAGGCACTGGCTAGGTACAGGCTAGACTCTAGCTATGCACAGGGTGGACAAAGGCTAGACACTGGCTAGACACAGGCTAGACACAGAGTAGGCACATTGTAGACACAGGCTAGACACAGGCTAGACACAGTCTAGAAACAGGCTAGACACAGGCTAGACACAGGCTAGACACAGGCTAGACACAGGCTAGACACAGGCTAGACACAGGCTAGACACAGGCTAGACACAGGCTAGACACAGGCTAGACACAGGCTAGACACAGGCTAGACACAGGCTAGACACAGGCTAGACACAGGGCTAGACACAGGCTAGACACAGGCTAGACACAGGCTAGACACAGGCTAGACACAGGCTAGACACAGGCTAGACACAGGCTAGACACAGGCTAGACACAGGCTAGACACAGGCTAGACACAGGCTAGGCTAGACACAGGCTAGACACAGGCTAGACACAGGCTAGACACAGGCTAGACACAGGCTAGACACAGGCTAGACACAGGCTAGACACAGGCTAGACTGACACAGGCTAGACAGAACAGGCTAGACACAGGCTAGACACAGGCTAGACACAGGCTAGACACAGGCTAGACACAGGCTAGACACAGGCTAGACACAGGCTAGACACAGGCTAGACACAGGCTAGACACAGGCTACACACAGGCTACACACAGGCTACACACAGGCTACACACAGGCTAGACACAGGCTAGACACAGGCTAGGCACTGGCTAGACACAGGCTAGACACAGGCTAGACACAGGCTAGACACAGGCTAGGTACAGGCTAGGCACTGGCTAGGTACAGGCTAGACTCTAGCTATGCACAGGGTGGACAAAGGCTAGACACTGGCTAGACACAGGCTAGACACAGAGTAGGCACATTGTAGACACAGGCTAGACACAGGCTAGACACAGGCTAGACACAGTCTAGACACAGGCTAGACACAGGCTAGACACAGGCTAGACACAGGCTAGACACAGGCTAGACACAGGCTAGGCACTGGCTAGGTACAGGCTAGGCACTGGCTAGGTACAGGCTAGGTACAGGCTAGACTCTAGCTATGCACAGGGTGGACAAAGGCTAGACACTGGCTAGACACAGGCTAGACACAGAGTAGACACAGAGTAGGCACATTGTAGACACAGGCTAGACACAGTCTAGACACAGGCTAGACACAGGCTAGACACAGGCTAGACACAGGCTAGACACAGGCTAGACACAGGCTAGACACAGGCTAGACACAGGCTAGACACAGGCTAGACACAGGCTAGACACAGGCTAGACACAGGCTAGACACAGGCTAGACACAGGCTAGACACAGGCTAGACACAGGCTAGACACAGGCTAGACACAGGCTAGACACAGGCTAGACACAGGCTAGACACAGGCTAGACACAGGCTAGACACAGGCTAGACACAGGCTAGACACAGGCTAGACACAGGCTAGACACAGGCTAGACACAGGCTAGACACAGGCTAGACACAGGCTAGACACAGGCTAGACACAGGCTAGACACAGGCTAGACACAGGCTAGACACAGGCTAGACACAGGCTAGACACATGCTAGACACATGCTAGACACAGGCTAGACACAGGCTAGACACAGGCTAGACACAGGCTAGACACAGGCTAGACACAGGCTAGACACAGGCTAGACACAGGCTAGACACAGGCTAGACACAGGATAGACGCAGGCTAGGCACAAGCTAGGCACAGGCTAGGCACAGGCTAGGCACAGGCTAGACGCAGGCTAGGCACTGGCTAGGTACAGGCTAGGCACTGGCTAGGTACAGGCTAGATTCTAGCTATGCACAGGGTGGACAAAGGCTAGACACTGGCTAGACACAGGCTAGACACAGAGTAGGCACATTGTAGACGCAGGCTAGACACAGGCTAGACACAGTCTAGACACAGGCTAGACACAGGCTAGACACAGGCTACACACAGGCTAGACACAGGCTAGACACAGGCTAGACACAGGCTAGACACAGGCTAGACACAGGCTAGACACAGGCAAGACACAGGCTAGACACAGGCTAGACACAAGCTAAAGACATGCTAGACACAGGTTAGACACAGGCTAGACACAGGTTAGACACAGGCTAGACATAGGCTAGACAAAGGCTAGACACAGGCTAGACACAGGTTAGACATAGGCTAGACATAGGCTAGACACAGGTTAGACACAGGCTAGACACAGGCTAGACACAGGCTAGACACAGGCTAGACACAGGCTAGACACAGGCTAGACACAGGCTAGACACAGGCTAGACACAGGCTAGACACAGGCTAGACACAGGCTAGACACAGGCTAGACACAGGCTAGACACAGGCTAGACACAGGCTAGACACAGGCTAGACACAGGCTAGACACAGGCTAGACACAGGCTAGACACAGGCTAGACACAGGCTAGACACAGGCTAGACACAGGCTAGACACAGGCTAGACACAGGCTAGACACAGGCTAGACACAGGCTAGACACAGGCTAGACACAGGCTAGACACAGGCTAGACACAGGCTAGACACAGGCTAGACACAGGCTAGACACAGGCTAGACACAGGCTAGACACAGGCTAGACACAGGCTAGACACAGGCTAGACACAGGCTAGACACAGGCTACACACAGGCTACACACAGGCTACACACAGGCTACACACAGGCTACACACAGGCTACACACAGGCTAGACACAGGCTAGACACAGGCAAGACACAGGCTAGACACAGGCTAGACACAGGCTAGACACAGGCTAGACACAGGCTAGACACAGGCTAGACACAGGCTAGACACAGGCTAGACACAGGCTAGACACAGGCTAGACACAGGCTAGACACAGGCTAGACACAGGCTAGACACAGGCTAGACACAGGCTAGACACAGGCTAGACTCAGGCTAGACACAGGCTAGACACAGGCTAGAAGTAGACACAGAGTAGACACAGGCTAGACACAGGCTAGACACAGGCTAGACACAGGCTAGACACAGACTAGACACAGGCTAGACACAGGCTAGACACAGGCTAGACACAGGCTAGACACAGGCTACACACAGGCTACACACAGGCTACACACAGGCTACATACAGGCTACACACAGGCTACACACAGGCTAGACACAGGCTAGACACAGGCAAAACACAGGCTAGACACAGGCTAGACATAGGCTAGACACAGACTAGACACAGGCTAGACACAGGCTAGACACAGGCTAGACACAGGCTAGACACAGGCTAGACACAGGCTAGACACAGGCTAGACACAGGTTAGACACAGGCTAGACACAGGCTAGACACAGGCTAGACACAGGGTAGACACAGAGTAGACACAGGCTAGACCCAGGCCAGACACAGTCTAGACACAGGCTAGACACAGGCTAGACACAGGCTAGACACAGGCTAGACACAGGCTAGACACAGGCTAGACACAGGCTAGACACAGGCTAGACACAGGCTAGACACAGGCTAGACACAGGCTAGACACAGGCTAGACACAGGCTAGACACAGGCTAGACACAGGCTAGACACAGGCTAGACACAGGCTAGACACAGGCTAGACACAGGCTAGACACAGGCTAGACACAGGCTAGACACAGGCTAGACACAGGCTAGACACAGGCTAGACACAGGCTAGACACAGGCTAGACACAGGCTAGACACAGGCTAGACACAGGCTAGACACAGGCTAGACACAGGCTAGACACAGAGTAGACACAGAGTAGACACAGGCTAGACACAGGCTAGACACAGGCTAGACACAGGCTAGACACAGGCTAGACACAGGCTAGACACAGTCTAGACACAGGCTAGACACAGGCTAGACACAGGCTAGACACAGGCTAGACACAGGCTAGACACAGGCTAGACACAGGCTAGACACAGGCTAGACACAGGCTAGACACAGGCTAGACACAGGCTAGACACAGGCTAGACACAGGCTAGACACAGGCTAGACACAGGCTAGACACAGGCTAGACACAGGCTAGACACAGGCTAGACACAGGCTAGACACAGGCTAGACACTGGCTAGACACAGGCTATGACACCAGGCTAGACACAGGCTAGACACAGGCTAGACACAGGCTAGACACAGGCTAGACACAGGCTAGACACAGGCTAGACACAGGCTAGACACAGGCTAGACACAGGCTAGACACAGGCTAGACACAGGCTAGACACAGGCTAGACACAGGCTAGACACAGGCTAGACACAGGCTAGACACAGGCTAGACACAGGCTAGACACAGGCTAGACACAGGCTAGACACAGGCTAGACACAGGCTTGACACAGGCTAGACACAGGCTAGACACAGGCTAGACACAGGCTAGACACAGGCTAGACACAGGCTAGACACAGGCTAGACACAGGCTAGACACAGGCTAGACACAGGCTAGACACAGGCTAGACACAGGCTAGACACAGGCTAGACACAGGCTAGACACAGGCTAGACACAGGCTAGACACAGGCTAGACACAGGCTAGACACAGGCAGGCTAGACACAGGCTAGACACAGGCTAGACACAGGCTAGACACAGGCTAGACACAGGCTAGACACAGGCTAGACACAGGCTAGACACAGGCTAGACACAGGCTAGACACAGGCTAGACACAGGCTAGACACAGGCTAGACACAGGCTAGACACAGGCTAGACACAGGCTAGACACAGGCTAGACACAGGCTAGACACAGGCACAGGCTAGACACAGGCTAGACACAGGCTAGACACAGGCTAGACACAGGCTAGACACAGGCTAGACACAGGCTAGACACAGGCTAGACACAGGCTAGACACAGGCTAGACACAGGCTAGACACAGGCTAGACACAGGCTAGACACAGGCTAGACACAGGCTAGACACAGGCTAGACACAGGCTAGACACAGGCTAGACACAGGCTAGACACAGGCTAGACACAGGCTAGACACAGGCTAGACACAGGCTAGACACAGGCTAGACACAGGCTAGACACAGGCTAGACACAGGCTAGACACAGGCTAGACACAGGCTAGACACAGGCTAGACACAGGCTAGACACAGGCTAGACACAGGCTAGACACAGGCTAGACACAGGCTAGACACAGGCTAGACACAGGCTAGACACAGGCTAGACACAGGCTAGACACAGGCTAGACACAGGCTAGACACAGGCTAGACACAGGCTAGACACAGGCTAGACACAGGCTAGACACAGGCTAGACACAGGCTAGACACAGGCTAGACACAGGCTAGACACAGGCTAGACACAGGCTAGACACAGGCTAGGCACAGGCTAGGCACAGGCTAGGCACAGGCTAGGCACAGGCTAGACACAGGCTAGACACAGGCTAGGCACTGGCTAGACACAGGCTAGGCACTGGCTAGGCACAGGCTAGACTAGCTATGCACAGGCTGGACAAAGGCTAGACACTGGCTAGACACAGGCTAGACACAGGCTAGGCACAGGCTAGACACAGGCTAGACACAGGCTAGACACAGGCTAGACACAGGCTAGACACAGGCTAGACACAGGCTAGACACAGGCTAGACACAGGCTAGACACAGGCTAGACACAGGCTAGACACAGGCTAGACACAGGCTAGACACAGGCTAGACACAGGCTAGACACAGGCTAGACACAAGCTAAACACATGCTAGACACAGGTTAGACACAGGCTAGACACAGGCTAGACACAGGCTAGACATAGGCTAGACACAGGCTAGACACAGGCTAGACACAGGCTAGACACAGGCTAGACACAGGCTAGACACAGGCTAGACACAGGCTAGACACAGGCTAGACACAGGCTAGACACAGGCTAGACACAGGCTAGACACAGGCTAGACACAGGCTAGACACAGGCTAGACACAGGCTAGACACAGGCTAGACACAGGCTAGACACAGGCTAGACACAGGCTAGACACAGGCTAGACACAGGCTAGACACAGGCTAGACACAGGCTAGACACAGGCTAGACACAGGCTAGACACAGGCTAGACACAGGCTAGACACAGGCTAGACACAGGCTAGACACAGGCTGACACAGGCTAGACACAGGCTAGACACAGGCTAGACACAGGCTAGACACAGGCTAGACACAGGCTAGACACAGGCTAGACACAGGCTAGACACAGGCTAGACACAGGCTAGACACAGGCTACACACAGGCTACACACAGGCTACACACAGGCTACACACAGGCTACACACAGGCTAGACACAGGCTAGACACAGGCTAGACACAGGCTAGACACAGGCTAGACACAGGCTAGACACAGGCTAGACACAGGCTAGACACAGGCTAGACACAGGCTAGACACAGGCTAGACACAGGCTAGACACAGGCTAGACACAGGCTAGACACAGGCTAGACACAGGCTAGACACAGGCTAGACACAGGCTAGACACAGGCTAGACTCAGGCTAGACACAGGCTAGACACAGGCTAGACACAGGCTAGACACAGGCTAGACACAGGCTAGACACAGGCTAGACACAGGCTAGACACAGGCTAGACACAGGCTAGACACAGGCTAGACACAGGCTAGACACAGGCTAGACACAGGCTAGACACAGGCTACACACAGGCTACACACAGGCTACACACAGGCTACATACAGGCTACACACAGGCTACACACAGGCTAGACACAGGCTAGACACAGGCAAAACACAGGCTAGACACAGGCTAGACATAGGCTAGACACAGACTAGACACAGGCTAGACACAGGTTAGACACAGGCTAGACACAGGCTAGACACAGGCTAGACACAGGTTAGACACAGGCTAGACACAGGTTAGACACAGGCTAGACACAGGCTAGACACAGGCTAGACACAGAGTAGACACAGAGTAGACACAGGCTAGACCCAGGCCAGACACAGTCTAGACACAGGCTAGACACAGGCTAGACACAGGCTAGACACAGGCTAGACACAGGCTAGACACAGGCTAGACACAGGCTAGACACAGGCTAGACACAGGCTAGACACAGGCTAGACACAGGCTAGACACAGGCTAGACACAGGCTAGACACAGGCTAGACACAGGCTAGACACAGGCTAGACACAGGCTAGACACAGGCTAGACACAGGCTAGACACAGATTAGACACAGGCTAGACACTGGCTAGGCACAGGCTATGCACATACCAGTCACAGGCTAGACACAGGCTAGACACAGGCTAGACACAGGCTAGACACAGAGTAGACACAGGCTAGACACAGGCTAGACACAGGCTAGACACAGGCTAGACACAGTCTAGACACAGGCTAGACACAGGCTAGACACAGGCTAGACACAGGCTAGACACAGGCTAGACACAGGCTAGACACAGGCTAGACACAGGCTAGACACAGGCTAGACACAGGCTAGACACAGGCTAGACACAGGCTAGACACAGGCTAGACACAGGCTAGACACAGGCTAGACACAGGCTAGACACAGGCTAGACACAGGCTAGACACAGGCTAGACACAGGCTAGACACAGGCTAGACACAGGCTAGACACAGGCTAGACACAGGCTAGACACAGGCTAGACACAGGCTAGACACAGGCTAGACACAGATTAGACACAGGCTAGACACTGGCTAGGCACAGGCTATGCACATGCCAGTCACAGGCTAGACACAGGCTAGACACAGAGTAGACACAGAGTAGACACAGAGTAGACACAGGCTAGACACAGGCTAGACACAGGCTAGACACAGTCTAGACACAGTCTAGACACAGGCTAGACACAGGCTAGACACAGGCTAGACACAGGCTAGACACAGGCTAGACACAGGCTAGACACAGGCTAGACACAGGCTAGACACAGGCTAGACACAGGCTAGACACAGGCTAGACACAGGCTAGACACAGGCTAGACACAGGCTAGACACAGGCTAGACACAGGCTAGACACAGGCTAGACACAGGCTAGACACAGGCTAGACACAGGCTAGACACAGGCTAGACACAGGCTAGACACAGGCTAGACACAGGCTAGACACAGGCTAGACACAGGCTAGACACAGGCTAGACACAGGCTAGACACAGGCTAGACACAGGCTAGACACAGGCTAGACACAGGCTAGACACAGGCTAGACACAGGCTAGACACAGGCTAGACACAGGCTAGACACAGGCTAGACACAGGCTAGACACAGGCTAGACACAGGCTAGACACAGGCTAGACACAGGCTAGACACAGGCTGACACAGGCTAGACACAGGCTAGACACAGGCTAGACACAGGCTAGACACAGGCTAGACACACAGGCTAGACACAGGCTAGACACAGGCTAGACACAGGCTAGACACAGGCTAGACACAGGCTAGACACAGGCTAGACACAGGCTAGACACAGGCTAGACACAGGCTAGACACAGGCTAGACACAGGCTAGACACAGGCTAGACACAGGCTAGACACAGGCTAGACACAGGCTAGACACAGGCTAGACACAGGCTAGACACAGGCTAGACACAGGCTAGACACAGGCTAGACACAGGCTAGACACAGGCTAGACACAGGCTAGACACAGGCTAGACACAGGCTAGACACAGGCTAGACACAGGCTAGACACAGGCTAGACACAGGCTAGACACAGGCTAGACACAGGCTAGACACAGGCTAGACACAGGCTAGACACAGGCTAGACACAGGCTAGACACAGGCTAGACAAGGCTAGACACAGGCTAGACACAGGCTAGGCACAGGCTAGACACAGGCCAGGCACAGGCTAGACACAGGCTAGACACAGGCTAGACACAGGCTAGACACAGGCTAGACACAGGCTAGACACAGGCTAGACACAGGCTAGACACAGGCTAGACACAGGCTAGACACAGGCTAGACACAGGCTAGACACAGGCTAGACACAGGCTAGACACAGGCTAGACACAGGCTAGACACAGGCTAGACACAGGCTAGACACAGGCTAGACACAGGCTAGACACAGGCTAGACACAGGCTAGACACAGGCTAGACACAGGCTAGACACAGGCTAGACACAGGCTAGACACAGGCTAGACACAGGCTAGACACAGGCTAGACACAGGCTAGACACAGGCTAGACACAGGCTAGACACAGGCTAGACACAGGCTAGACACAGGCTAGACACAGGCTAGACACAGGCTAGACACAGGCTAGACACAGGCTAGACACAGGCTAGACACAGGCTAGACACAGGCTAGACACAGGCTAGACACAGGCTAGACACAGGCTAGACACAGGCTAGACACAGGCTAGACACAGGCTAGACACAGGCTAGGCTAGACACAGGCTAGACACAGGCTAGACACAGGCTAGACACAGGCTAGACACAGGCTAGACACAGGCTAGACACAGGCTAGACACAGGCTAGACACAGGCTAGACACAGGCTAGACACAGGCTAGACACAGGCTAGACACAGGCTAGACACAGGCTAGACACAGGCTAGACACAGGCTAGACACAGGCTAGACACAGGCTAGACACAGGCTAGACACAGGCTAGACACAGGCTAGACACAGGCTAGACACAGGCTAGACACAGGCTAGACACAGGCTAGACACAGGCTAGACACAGGCTAGACACAGGCTAGACACAGATTAGACACAGGCTAGACACTGGCTAGGCACAGGCTATGCACATGCCAGTCACAGGCTAGACACAGGCTAGACACAGAGTAGACACAGGGTAGACACAGGCTAGACACAGGGTAGACACAGAGTAGACACAGGCTAGACACAGGCTAGACACAGGCTAGACACAGGCTAGACACAGGCTAGACACAGGCTAGACACAGGCTAGACACAGGCTAGACACAGGCTAGACACAGGCTAGACACAGGCTAGACACAGGCTAGACACAGGCTAGACACAGGCTAGACACAGGCTAGACACAGGCTAGACACAGGCTAGACACAGGCTAGACACAGGCTAGACACAGGCTAGACACAGGCTAGACACAGGCTAGACACAGGCTAGACACAGGCTAGACACAGGCTAAGACACAGGCTAGACACAGGCAAGACACAGGGTAGACACAGGCAAGACACAGGCTAGACACAGGCTAGACACAGGCTAGACACAGGCTAGACACAGGCTAGACACAGGCTAGACACAGGCTAGACACAGGCTAGACACAGGCTAGACACAGGCTAGACACAGGCTAGACACAGGCTAGACACAGGCTAGACACAGGCTAGACACAGGCTAGACACAGGCTAGACACAGGCTAGACACAGGCTTGACACAGGCTAGACACAGGCTAGACACAGGCTAGACACAGGCTAGACACAGGCTAGACACAGGCTAGGCACAGGCTAGACACAGGCTAGACACAGGCTAGACACAGGCTAGACACAGGCTAGACACAGGCTAGACACAGGCTAGACACAGGACACAGGCTAGACACAGGCTAGACACAGGCTAGACACAGGCTAGACACAGGCTAGACACAGGCTAGACACAGGCTAGACACAGGCTAGACACAGGCTAGACACAGGCTAGACACAGGCTAGACACAGGCTAGACACAGGCTAGACACAGGCTAGACACAGGCTAGACACAGGCTAGACACAGGCTAGACACAGGCTAGACACAGGCTAGACACAGGCTAGACACAGGCTAGACACAGGCTAGACACAGGCTAGGCACAGGCTAGGCACAGGCTAGACACAGGCTAGACACAGGCTAGGCACAGGCTAGACACAGGCTAGGCACAGGCTAGGCACAGGCTAGACACAGGCTAGACACAGGCTAGACACAGGCTAGACACAGGCTGGACACAGGCTAGACACAGGCTAGGCACAGGCTAGGCACAGGCTAGGCACAGGCTAGGCACAGGCTAGGCACAGGCTAGACACAGGCTAGGCACAGGCATGGCACAGGCTAGGCACAGGCTAGATACATGCTAGACACTGGCTGGGCACAGGCTAGACAATGGCTAGGCACAGGCTAGACACTGGCTAGGTACAAACTAGGCACTGGCTAGGTACAGGCTAGGCACTGGCTAGGCACAGGTTAGGCACTGGCTAGACACTGGCTCGGAACATGCTATGCACATGCCAGTCTCAGGCAAGGCACAGGCTTGACACAGGCTAGACACTGGCTTGGCACAGACTAGACACTGGCTGAGCACAGGCCAGACACAGGCTAGAAACTGGCTAGGTACAGGCTAGACACTGGCTAGGCACAGGTTAGACACTGGCTATGCACAGGCTAGACACTGGCTAGGCACAGGCTAGACACTGGCTAGGCACAGGCTAGACACTGGCTGGGTACAGGCCAGACACTGGCTAGGTACAGGCCAGACACTGGCTAGGTACAGGCTAGGTACAAACTAGGCACTGGCTAGGTACAGTCTAGGCACTGGCTAGGTACAGGCTAGGCACTGGCTAGGTACAGGCTAGGCACTGGCTAGGTACAGGCTAGGCACTGGCTAGGTACAGGCTAGACTCAAGCTATGCACAGGGTAGACAAAGGCTAGACACTGGCTAGACAAAGGCTAGACACTGGCAAGGCACAGGCTAGGCACTGGCTAGGCACAGGTTAGGCACTGGCTTGACACTGGCTCGGAACACGCTATGCATATGCCAGTCTCAGGCAAGGCACAGGCTTGACACAGGCTAGACACTGGCTTGGCACAGACTAGACACTGGCTAAGCACAGGCCAGACACAGGCTAGACACAGGCTAGACACAGGCTAGACACAGGCTAGACACAGGCTAGACACAGGCTAGACACAGGCTAGGCACAGGCTATGCACATGCCAGACACAGGCTAGACACAGGCTAGACACAGGCTAGACACAGAGTAGACACAGGCTAGACACAGGCTAGACACAGGCTAGACACAGGCTAGACACAGGCTAGACACAGTCTAGACACAGGCTAGACACAGGCTAGACACAGGCTAGACACAGGCTAGGTACAGGCTAGGCACAGGCTAGGCACTGGCTAGGCACAGGCTAGGCACAGGCTAGGCACTGGCTAGGCACTGGCTAGGTACAGGCTAGGTACAGGCTAGGCAGAGGCTAGGCACAGGCTCGACACAGGCTAGACACTAGCTAGACACAGGCTAGACACAGGATAGACACAGGCTAGACACAGGCTACACACTGGCTAGACACAGGCTAGACACAGGCAAGGCAGAGGCTAGGTACAGGCTAGGCACAGGCTAGGCACAGGCTAGGCACAGGCTTGGCACAGACTAGGCACAGGCTAGGCAGGCTAGGCACAGGCTAGGCACAGGCTAGGCACAGGCTAGACACAGGCTAGGCACAGGCTAGACACAGGCTAGACACAGGCTAGACACAGGCTAGACACAGGCTAGACACAGGCTAGACACAGGCTAGACACAGGCTAGACACAGGCTAGACACAGGCTAGACACAGGCTAGACACAGGCTAGAGGCAGACAGGCTAGACACAGGCTAGGCACTGGCTAGGTACAGGCTAGGCACTGGCTAGGTACAGGCTAGACTCTAGCTATGCACAGGGTGGACAAAGGCTAGACACTGGCTAGACACAGGCTAGACACAGGCTAGACACAGGCTAGGCACATTGTAGACACAGGCTAGACACAGGCTAGACACAGGCTAGACACAGGCTAGACACAGGCTAGACACAGGCTAGACACAGGCTAGACACAGGCTAGACACAGGCTAGACACAGGCTAGACACAGGCTAGACACAGGCTAGACACAGGCTAGACACAGGCTAGACACAGGCTAGACACAGGCTAGACACAGGCTGCAGACACAGGCTAGACACAGGCTAGACACAGGCTAGACACAGGCTAGACACAGGCTAGACACAGGCTAGACACAGGCTAGACACAGGCTAGACACAGGCTAGACACAGGCTAGACACAGGCTAGACACAGGCTAGACACAGGCTAGACACAGGCTAGACACAGGCTAGACACAGGCTAGACACAGGCTAGACACAGGCTAGACACAGGCTAGACACAGGCTAGACACAGGCTAGACACAGGCTAGACACAGGCTAGACACAGGCTAGACACAGGCTAGACACAGGCTAGACACAGGCTAGACACAGGCTAGACACAGGCTAGACACAGGCTAGACACAGGCTAGACACAGGCTAGACACAGGCTAGACACAGGCTAGACACAGGCTAGACACAGGCTAGACACAGGCTAGACACAGGCTAGACACAGGCTAGACACAGGCTAGACACAGGCTACACACAGGCTAGACACAGGCTACACACAGGCTACACACAGGCTAGACACAGGCTAGACACAGGCTAGACACAGGCTAGACACAGGCTAGACACAGGCTAGACACAGGCTAGACACAGGCTAGACACAGGCTAGACACAGGCTAGACACAGGCTAGACACAGGCTAGACACAGGCTAGACACAGGCTAGACACAGGCTAGACACAGGCTAGACACAGGCTAGACACAGGCTAGACACAGGCTAGACACAGGCTAGACACAGGCTAGACACAGGCTAGACCCAGGCCAGACACAGGCTAGACACAGGCTAGACACAGGCTAGACACAGGCTAGACACAGGCTAGACACAGGCTAGACACAGGCTAGACACAGGCTAGACACAGGCTAGACACAGGCTAGACACAGGCTAGACACAGGCTAGACACAGGCTAGACACTGGCTAGGCACAGGCTAGACACAGGCTAGACACAGGCTAGACACAGGCTAGACACAGGCTAGACACAGGCTAGACACAGATTAGACACAGGCTAGACACTGGCTAGGCACAGGCTATGCACATGCCAGTCACAGGCTAGACACAGGCTAGACACAGAGTAGACACAGAGTAGACACAGAGTAGACACAGAGTAGACACAGGCTAGACACAGGCTAGACACAGTCTAGACACTGGCAAGGCACAGGCTAGGCACTGGCTAGGCACAGGTTAGGCACTGGCTTGACACTGGCTCGGAACACGCTATGCATATGCCAGTCTCAGGCAAGGCACAGGCTTGACACAGGCTAGACACTGGCTTGGCACAGACTAGACACTGGCTAAGCACAGGCCAGACACAGGCTAGACACAGGCTAGACACAGGCTAGACACAGATTAGACACAGGCTAGACACTGGCTAGGCACAGGCTATGCACATGCCAGTCACAGGCTAGACACAGGCTAGACACAGAGTAGACACAGAGTAGACACAGAGTAGACACAGAGTAGACACAGGCTAGACACAGGCTAGACACAGTCTAGACACAGTCTAGACACAGTCTAGACACAGGCTAGACACAGGCTAGACACAGGCTAGACACAGGCTAGGTACAGGCTAGGCACTGGTTAGGCACTGGCTAGTTACAGGCTAGGTACAGGCTAGGCACAGGCTAGGCACTGGCTAGGCACTGGCTAGGTACAGGCTAGGTACAGGCTAGGCAGAGGCTAGGCACAGGCTCGACACAGGCTAGACACTAGCTAGACACAGGCTAGACACAGGATAGACACAGGCTAGACACAGGCTACACACAGGCTAGACACAGGCTAGACACAGGCAAGGCACAGGCTAGGTACAGGCTAGGCACAGGCTAGGCACAGGCTAGGCACAGGCTAGGCACAGGCTAGGCACAGGCTAGGCACAGACTAGGCACAGGCTAGGAACAGGCTAGGCACAGGCTAGGCACAGGCTAGGCACAGGCTAGGCACAGGCTAGGCACAGGCTAGACACAGTCTAGACACAGGCTAGACACAGGCTAGACACAGGCTAGACACAGGCTAGACACAGGCTAGACACAGGCTAGACACAGGCTAGACACAGGCTAGACACAGGCTACACACAGGCTAGACACAGGCTAGACACAGGCTAGGCACTGGCTAGGTACAGGCTAGGCACTGGCTAGGTACAGGCTAGACTCTAGCTATGCACAGGGTGGACAAAGGCTAGACACTGGCTAGACACAGGCTAGACACAGAGTAGACACAGAGTAGGCACATTGTAGACACAGGCTAGACACAGTCTAGACACAGGCTAGACACAGGCTAGACACAGGCTAGACACAGGCTAGACACAGGATAGACACAGGCTAGAGACAGGCTAGACACAGGCTAGACACAGGCTAGACACAGGCTAGACACAGGCTAGACACAGGCTAGACACAGGCTAGACACAGGCTAGACACAGGCTAGACACAGGCTAGACACAGGCTAGACACAGGCTAGACACAGGCTAGACACAGGCTAGACACGGGCTAGACACAGGCTAGACACAGGCTAAACACAGGCTAGACACAGGCTAGACACAGGCTAGACACAGGCTAGACACAGGCTAGACACAGGCTAGACACAGGCTAGACACAGGCTAGACACAGGCTAGTCACAGGCTAGGCACAGGCTAGACACAGGCTAGACACAGGCTAGACACAGGCTAGACACAGGCTAGACACAGGCTAGACACAGGCTAGACACAGGCTAGACACAGGCTAGACACAGGCTAGACACAGGCTAGACACAGGCTAGACACAGGCTAGACACAGGCTAGACACAGGCTAGACACAGGCTAGACACAGGCTAGACACAGGATAGACACAGGCTAGGCACAAGCTAGGCACAGGCTAGGCACAGGCTAGGCACAGGCTAGACGCAGGCTAGGCACTGGCTAGGTACAGGCTAGGCACTGGCTAGGTACAGGCTAGATTCTAGCTATGCACAGGGTGGACAAAGGCTAGACACTGGCTAGACACTGGCTAGACACAGGCTAGACAATGGCTAGGCACATTGTAGACACAGGCTAGACACAGGCTAGACACAGTCTAGACACAGGCTAGACACAGGCTAGACACAGGCTAGACACAGGCTAGACACAGGCTAGACACAGGCTAGACACAGGCTAGACACAGGCTAGACACAGGCTAGACACAGGCTAGACACAGGCAAGACACAGGCTAGACACAGGCTGGACACAAGCTAAAGACAGGCTAGACACAGGTTAGACACAGGCTAGACACAGGCTAGACACAGGCTAGACACAGGTTAGACACAGGCTAGACATAGGCTAGACACAGGCTAGACACAGGCTAGACACAGGTTAGACATAGGCTAGACATAGGCTAGACACAGGTTAGACACAGGCTAGACACAGGCTAGACACAGGCTAGACACAGGCTAGACACAGGCTAGACACAGGCTAGACACAGAGTAGACACAGAGTAGACACAGAGTAGACACAGGCTAGACACAGGCTAGACACAGGCTAGACACAGGCTAGACACAGGCTAGACACAGGCTAGACACAGGCTAGACACAGGCTAGACACAGGCTACACACAGGCTACACACAGGCTACACACAGGCTACACACAGGCTACACACAGGCTACACACAGGCTACACACAGGCTAGACACAGGCTAGACACAGGCTAGACACAGGCTAGACACAGGCTAGACACAGGCTAGACACAGGCTAGACACAGGCTAGACACAGGTTAGACACAGGCTAGACACAGGCTAGACACAGGCTAGACACAGGTTAGACACAGGCTAGACACAGGTTAGACACAGGCTAGACACAGGCTAGACACAGGCTAGACACAGGCTAGACACAGTCTAGACACAGGCTAGACCCAGGCCAGACACAGTCTAGACACAGGCTAGACACAGGCTAGACACAGGCTAGACACAGGCTAGACACAGGCTAGACACAGGCTAGACACAGGCTAGACACAGGCTAGACACAGGCTAGACACAGGCTAGACACAGGCTAGACACAGGCTAGACACAGGCTAGACACAGGCTAGAAACAGGCTAGACACAGGCTAGACACAGGCTAGACACAGGCTAGACACAGATTAGACACAGGCTAGACACTGGCTAGGCACAGGCTATGCACATGCCAGTCACAGGCTAGACACAGGCTAGACACAGGCTAGACACAGGCTAGACACAGGCTAGACACAGGCTAGACACAGGCTAGACACAGGCTAGACACAGGCTAGACACAGGCTAGACACAGGCTAGACACAGGCTAGACACAGGCTAGACCCAGGCCAGACACAGGCTAGACACAGGCTAGACACAGGCTAGACACAGGCTAGACACAGGCTAGACACAGGCTAGACACAGGCTAGACACAGGCTAGACACAGGCTAGACACAGGCTAGACACAGGCTAGACACAGGCTAGACACAGGCTAGACACAGGCTAGACACAGGCTAGACACAGGCTAGACACAGATTAGACACAGGCTAGACACTGGCTAGGCACAGGCTATGCACATGCCAGTCACAGGCTAGACACAGGCTAGACACAGGCTAGACACAGGCTAGACACAGGCTAGACACAGGCTAGACACAGGCTAGACACAGGCTAGACACAGGCTAGACACAGGCTAGACACAGGCTAGACACAGGCTAGACACAGGCTAGACACAGGCTAGACACAGGCTAGACACAGGCTAGACACAGGCTAGACACAGGCTAGACACAGGCTAGACACAGGCTAGACACAGGCTAGACACAGGCTAGACACAGGCTAGACACAGGCTAGACACAGGCTAGACACAGGCTAGACACAGGCTAGACACAGGCTAGACACAGGCTAGACACAGGCTAGACACAGGCTAGACACAGGCTAGACACAGGCTAGACACAGGCTAGACACAGGCTAGACACAGGCTAGACACAGGCTAGACACAGGCTAGACACAGGCTAGACACAGGCTAGACACAGGCTAGACACAGGCTAGACACAGGCTTGACACAGGCTAGACACAGGCTAGACACAGGCTAGACACAGGCTAGGCACAAGCTAGGCACAGGCTAGACACAGGCTAGGCACAGGCTAAACACAGGCTAGACACAGGCTAGACACAGGCTAGACACAGGCTAGACACAGGCTAGACACAGGCTAGACACAGGCTAGACACAGGCTAGACACAGGCTAGACACAGGCTAGACACAGGCTAGACACAGGCTAGACACAGGCTAGACACAGGCTAGACACAGGCTAGACACAGGCTAGACACAGGCTAGACACAGGCTAGACACAGGCTAGACTCAGGCTAGACACAGGCTAGACACAGGCTAGACACAGGCTAGACACAGGCTAGACACAGGCTAGACACAGGCTAGACACAGGCTAGACACAGGCTAGACACAGGCTAGACACAGGCTAGACACAGGCTAGGCACAGGCTAGGCACAGGCTAGGCACAGGCTAGGCACAGGCTAGGCACAGGCTAGGCACAGGCTAGGCACAGGCTAGGCACAGGCCAGGCACAGGCTAGACACAGGCCAGGCACAGGCTAGGCACAGGCTAGACACAGGCTAGACACAGGCTAGACACAGGCTAGACACAGGCTAGACACAGGCTAGACACAGGCTAGGCACAGGCTAAGCACAGGCTAGGCACAGGCTAGGCACAGGCTAGGCACAGGTTAGGCACAGGCTAGGCACAGGCTAGGCACAGGCATGGCACAGGCTAGGCACAGGCTAGATACATGCTAGACACTGGCTGGGCACAGGCTAGACAATGGCTAGGCACAGGCTAGACACTGGCTAGGTACAAACTAGGCACTGGCTAGGTACAGGCTAGGCACTGGCTAGGCACAGGTTAGGCACTGGCTAGACACTGGCTCGGAACATGCTATGCACATGCCAGTCTCAGGCAAGGCACAGGCTTGACACAGGCTAGACACAGGCTTGGCACAGACTAGACACTGGCTAAGCACAGGCCAGACACAGGCTAGAAACTGGCTAGGTACAGGCTAGACACTGGCTAGGCACAGGTTAGACACTGGCTATGCACAGGCTAGACACTGGCTAGGAACAGGCTAGACACTGGCTAGGCACAGGCTAGACACTGGCTGGGTACAGGCCAGACACTGGCTGGGTACAGGCCAGACACTGGCTAGGTACAGGCTAGGTACAAACTAGGCACTGGCTAGGTACAGTCTAGGCACTGGCTAGGTACAGGCTAGGCACTGGCTAGGTACAGGCTAGGCACTGGCTAGGTACAGGCTAGACTCAAGCTATGCACAGGGTAGACAAAGGCTAGACACTGGCTAGACAAAGGCTAGACACTGGCAAGGCACAGGCTAGGCACTGGCTAGGCACAGGTTAGGCACTGGCTAGACACTGGCTCGGAACACGCTATGCATATGCCAGTCTCAGGCAAGGCACAGGCTTGACACAGGCTAGACACTGGCTTGGCACAGACTAGACACTGGCTAAGCACAGGCCAGACACAGGCTAGAAACTGGCTAGGTACAGGCTAGACACTGGCTAGGCACAGGCTAGACACTGGCTATGCACAGGCTAGACACTGGCTAGGCACAGGCTAGACACTGGCTGGGTACAGCCCAGACACTGGCTTGGTACAGCCCAGACACTGGCTAGGTACAGGCTAGACACAGGCTAGGTACAGGCTAGGCACAGGCTAGGCACTGGCTAGGCACTGGCTAGGTACAGGCTAGGTACAGGCTAGGCACTGGCTAGGCACTGGCTAGGTACAGGCTAGGTACAGGCTAGGCAGAGGCTAGGCAGAGGCTAGGCAGAGGCTAGGCACAGGCTCGACACAGGCTAGACACTAGCTAGACACAGGCTAGACACAGGATAGACACAGGCTAGACACAGGCTACACACAGGCTAGACACAGGCTAGACACAGGCTAGACACAGGCTAGACACAGGCTAGACACAGGCTAGACACAGGCTAGACACAGATAAGACACAGGCTAGACAGTGGCTAGGCACAGGCTATGCACATGCCAGTCACAGGCTAGACACAGGCTAGACACAGAGTAGACACAGAGTAGACACAGAGTAGACACAGAGTAGACACAGGCTAGACACAGGCTAGACACAGTCTAGACACAGTCTAGACACAGGCTAGACACAGGCTAGACACAGGCTAGACACAGGCTAGACACAGGCTAGACACAGGCTAGACACAGGCTAGACACAGGCTAGACACAGGCTAGACACAGGCTAGACACAGGCTAGACACAGGCTAGACACAGGCTAGACACAGGCTAGACACAGGCTAGACACAGATTAGACACAGGCTAGACACTGGCTAGGCACAGGCTATGCACATGCCAGTCACAGGCTAGACACAGGCTAGACACAGGCTAGACACAGAGTAGACACAGAGTAGACACAGAGTAGACACAGGCTAGACACAGGCTAGACACAGGCTAGACACAGGCTAGACACAGGCTAGACACAGGCTAGACACAGGCTAGACACAGGCTAGACACAGGCTAGACACAGGCTAGACACAGGCTAGACACAGGCTAGACACAGGCTAGACACAGGCTAGACACAGGCTTGACACAGGCTAGACACAGGCTAGACACAGGCTAGACACAGGCTAGGCACAGGCTAGACACAGGCTAGACACAGGCTAGACACAGGCTAGACACAGGCTAGACACAGGCTAGACACAGGCTAGACACAGGCTAGACACAGGCTAGACACAGGCTAGACACAGGCTAGACACAGGCTAGACACAGGCTAGACACAGGCTAGACACAGGCTAGACACAGGCTAGACACAGGCTAGACACAGGCTAGACACAGGCTAGACACAGGCTAGACACAGGCTAGACACAGGCTAGACACAGGCTAGACACAGGCTAGACACAGGCTAGACACAGGCTAGACACAGGCTAGACACAGGCTAGACACAGGCTTGACACAGGCTAGACACAGGCTAGACACAGGCTAGACACAGGCTAGACACAGGCTAGACACAGGCTAGGTACAGGCTAAACACAGGCTAGACACAGGCCAGACACAGGCTAGACACAGGCTAGACACAGGCTAGACACAGGCTAGACACAGGCTAGACACAGGCTAGACACAGGCTAGACACAGGCTAGACACAGGCTAGACACAGGCTAGACACAGGCTAGACACAGGCTAGACACAGGCTTGACACAGGCTAGGCACAGGCTAGACACAGGCTAGACACAGGCTAGGCACAGGCTAGGCACAGGCTAGGCACAGGCTAGGCACAGGCTAGGCAAGGCTAGGCACAGGCTAGGCACAGGCTAGGCACAGGCTAGGCACAGGCTAGACACAGGCTAGACACAGGCTAGACACAGGCTAGACACAGGCTAGACACAGGCTAGACACAGGCTAGACACAGGCTAGGCACAGGCTAGACACAGGCTAGACACAGGCTAGGCACAGGCTAGGCACAGGCTAGGCACAGGTTAGGCACAGGCTAGGCACAGGCTAGGCACAGGCATGGCACAGGCTAGGCACAGGCTAGATACATGCTAGACACTGGCTGGGCACAGGCTAGACAATGGCTAGGCACAGGCTAGACACTGGCTAGGTACAAACTAGGCACTGGCTAGGTACAGGCTAGGCACTGGCTAGGCACAGGTTAGGCACTGGCTAGACACTGGCTCGGAACATGCTATGCACATGCCAGTCTCAGGCAAGGCACAGGCTTGACACAGGCTAGACACTGGCTTGGCACAGACTAGACACTGGCTAAGCACAGGCCAGACACAGGCTAGAAACTGGCTAGGTACAGGCTAGACACTGGCTAGGCACAGGTTAGACACTGGCTATGCACAGGCTAGACACTGGCTAGGAACAGGCTAGACACTGGCTAGGCACAGGCTAGACACTGGCTGGGTACAGGCCAGACACTGGCTAGGTACAGGCTAGGTACAAACTAGGCACTGGCTAGGTACAGTCTAGGCACTGGCTAGGTACAGGCTAGGCACTGGCTAGGTACAGGCTAGGCACTGGCTAGGTACAGGCTAGACTCAAGCTATGCACAGGGTAGACAAAGGCTAGACACTGGCTAGACAAAGGCTAGACACTGGCAAGGCACAGGCTAGGCACTGGCTAGGCACAGGTTAGGCACTGGCTAGACACTGGCTCGGAATACGCTATGCATATGCCAGTCTCAGGCAAGGCACAGGCTTGACACAGGCTAGACACTGGCTTGGCACAGACTAGACACTGGCTAAGCACAGGCCAGACACAGGCTAGAAACTGGCTAGGTACAGGCTAGACACTGGCTAGGCACAGGCTAGACACTGGCTATGCACAGGCTAGACACTGGCTAGGCACAGGCTAGACACTGGCTGGGTACAGCCCAGACACTGGCTTGGTACAGCCCAGACACTGGCTAGGTACAGGCTAGGTACAGGCTAGGCACTGGTTAGGCACTGGCTAGGTACAGGCTAGGTACAGGCTAGGCACTGGCTAGGCACTGGCTAGGTACAGGCTAGGTACAAGCTAGGCAGAGGCTAGGCAGAGGCTAGGCAGAGGCTAGGCACAGGCTCGACACAGGCTAGACACTAGCTAGACACAGGCTAGACACAGGATAGACACAGGCTAGACACAGGCTACACACAGGCTAGACACAGGCTAGACACAGGCTAGACACAGGCTAGAAACAGGCTAGACACAGGCTGGAAACAGGCTAGACACAGGCTAGACACAGGCTAGACACAGGCTAGACACAGGCTAGACACAGGCTAGACATAGGCTAGACACAGGCTAGACACAGGCAAGGCACAGGCTAGGTACAGGCTAGGCACAGGCTAGGCACAGGCTAGGCACAGGCTAGGCACAGGCTAGGCACAGACTAGGCACAGGCTAGGCACAGACTAGGCACAGGCTAGGAACAGGCTAGGCACAGGCTAGGCACAGGCTAGGCACAGGCTAGGCACAGGCTAGGCACAGGCTAGGCACAGGCTAGGCACAGGCTAGGCACAGGCTAGGCACAGGCTAGGCACAGGCTAGGCACAGGCTAGGCACAGGCTAGGCACAGGCTAGACACTGGCTGGGCACAGGCTAGACAATGGCTAGGCACAGGCTAGACCTTGGCAAGGTACAGGCTAGGCACTGGCTGGGTACAGTCTAGGCACTGGCTAGGAACAGGTAAGGCACTGGCTAGGTACAGGCTAGACTCTAGCTATGCACAGGGTGGACAAAGGCTAGACACTGGCTAGACACAGGCTAGACACAGAGTAGGCACATTGTAGACACAGGCTAGGCACAGGCTAGACACTGGCTGGGCACAGGCTAGACAATGGCTAGGCACAGGCTAGACCTTGGCTAGGTACAGGCTAGGCACTGGCTAGGTACAGTCTAGGCACTGGCTAGGTACAGGCAAGGCACTGGCTAGGTAAAGGCTAGACTCTAGCTATGCACAGGGTGGTCAAAGGCTAGACACTGGCTAGACACAGGCTAGACACAGAGTAGGCACATTGTAGACACAGGCTAGACACAGGCTAGACACAGTCTAGACACAGGCTAGACACAGGCTAGACACAGGCTAGACACAGGCTAGACACAGGCTAGACACAGGCTAGACACAGGAAAGACACAGGCTAGACACAGGCTAGACACAAGCTAAAGACAGGCTAGAAACAGGCTAGGCACAGGCTAGACACAGGTTAGACAGAAGCTAGACACAGGCTAGACACAGGCTAGACACAGGTTAGACACAGGCTAGACACAGGCTAGACACAGGCTAGACACAGGTTAGACAGAGGCTAGACACAGGCTAGACACAGGCTAGACACAGGCTAGACACAGGCTAAACACAGGCTAGACACAGGCTAGACACAGGTTAGACACAGGCTAGACACAGGCTAGACACAGGCTAGACACAGGTTAGACACAGGCTAGACACAGGCTAGACACAGGCTAGACACAGGCTAGACACAGGTTAGACACAGGCTAGACACAGGCTAGACACAGGCTAGACACAGGCTAGACACAGGCAAGACACAGGCTAGACACAGGTTAGACACATGCTAGACACAGGCTAGACACAGGCTAAACACAGGTTACACACAGGCTAGACACAGGCTAGACACAGGCTAGACACAGGTTAGACACAGGCTAGACGCAGGCTAGACACAGGCTAGACGCAGGCTAGACACAGGCTAGACACAGGCTAGACACAGGCTAGACACAGGCTAGACACAGGCTAGACACAGGCTTAACACAGGCTAGACACAGGCTAGACACAGGCTAGACACAGGCTAGACACAGGTTAGACACAGGCTGGACACAGGCTAGACACAGGCTAGAAACAGGCTAGACACAGGCTAGACACAAGCTAGACACAGGCTAGACACAGGCTAGACGCAGGCTAGACACAGGCTAGACGCAGGCTAGACACAGGCTAGAGGCAGGCTAGACACAGGCTAGACACAGGCTAGACACAGGTTAGACACAGGCTAGACACAGGTTAGACAGAGGCTAGACAGAGGCTAGACAGAGGCTAGACAGAGGCTAGACACAGGCTAGACACAGGCTAAACACAGGCTAGACACAGGCTAGACACAGGCTAGACACAGGCTAGACACAGGCTAGACACAGGCTAGACACAGGCTAGACACAGGCTAGACAAAGGGTAGACACAGGTTAGACACAGGCTAGACACAGGCTAGACACAGGCTAGACACTGGTTAGAAACAGGGTAGACACAGGCTAGACACAGGCTAGACACAGGCTTAACACAGGCTAGACACAGGCTAGACACAGGCTAGACACAGGCTAGACACAGGTTAGACACAGGCTGGACACAGGCTAGACACAGGCTAGAAACAGGCTAGACACAGGCTAGACACAGGCTAGACACAGGCTAGACACAGGCTAGACGCAGGCTAGACACAGGCTAGACGCAGGCTAGACACAGGCTAGACGCAGGCTAGACACAGGCTAGACACAGGCTAGACACAGGCTAGACACAGGCTAGACACAGGCTAGACACAGGCTAGACACAGGCTATACACAGGCTAGACACAGGCTGGACACAGGCTAGACACATGCTAGACACAGGCTGGACACAGGCTAGACACAGGCTAGACACATGCTAGACACAGGCTATACACAGGCTTGACACAGGCTAGACAGAGGCTATACACTGGCTAGGCACAGGCTAGAATCTGGCTATGCACAGGCTAGACAAAGGCTAGACACTGGCTAGGCACAGGCTAGGCACTGGCTAGACACTGGCAAGGCACACGCTATGCACATGCCAGTCTCAGGCTAGACATTAGCTAGGCACAGGCTAGGCACTGGCTAGACACTGGCAAGGTACACGCTATGCACATGCCCGTCTCAGGCAAGGCACAGGCTAAAAACAGGCTAGACACTGGCTAGGCACAGGCTATGCACATACCAGTCACAGGCAAGGCACAGGCTAAACACCGGCTAGACACCGTCAGGACACCGTCTAGACACAGTCTAGACAGATGCTACACACTGGCTAGGCACAGGCTAGACACAGGCTAGACACAGGCTAGACACAGGCTAGACACAGGCTAGACTCAGGCTAGACACAGGCTAGACACAGGCTAGGCACTGGCTAGGCACAGGTTAGGCACTGGCTAGACACTGGCTTGGAACACGCTATGCACATGCCAGTCTCAGGCAAGGCACAGGCTTGACACAGGCTGGACACTGGCTTGGCACAGACTAGACACTGGCTAAGCACAGGCCAGACATAGGCTAGAAACTGGCTAGGTACAGGCTAGACACTGGCTAGGCACAGGCTAGACACTGGCTAGACACAGGCTAGACACAGGCTGGACACAGGCTAGACACAGGCTAGACACAGGCTAGACACAGGCTAGACACAGGCTAGACACAGGCTAGACACAGGCTAGACACAGGCTAGACACAGGCTAGACACAGGCTAGACACAGGCTAGACACAGGCTAGACACAGGCTAGACACAGGCAAGACACAGGCTAGACACCGGCTAGACACAGGCTAGAGACAGAGTAGACACAGAGTAGACACAGGCTATACACAGGCTAGAGACATGCTAGACACAGGCTAGACACAGGCTAGACACAGGCTAGACACAGTCTAGACACAGGCTAGACACAGGCTAGACACAGGCTAGACACAGGCTAGACTCAGACAAGACACAGGCTAGACAAAGGCTAGACACTGGCTAGGCACAGGCTAGGCACTGTCTAGACATAGTCTAGACACAGGCTAGACACAGGCTAGACATAGGCTAGACACAGGCTAGACACAGGCTAGACACAGGCTAGACACAGGCTAGACACAGGCTAGACACAGGCTAGACATAGGCTAAACACAGGCTAGACACAGGCTAGACACAGGCTAGACACAGGCTGGACACAGGCTAGACACAGGCTAGACACAGGCTAGGCACTGTCTAGACACAGGCTAGACACAGGCTAGACACAGGCTAGACACAGGCTAGACACAGGCAAGGCACAGGCTAGAAACAGGCTAGACACGGCGCTAGGCACAGGCTATGTACATACCAGTCACAGGCAAGGCACAGGATAAACACCGGCTAGACACCGTCAGGACACAGTCTAGACACAGGCAAGACAGAGGCTACACACTGGCTAGGTACAGGATAGACACAGGCTAGACACAGGCTAGACACAGGCTAGACACAGGCTAGACACAGGCTAGACACAGGCTAGACTCAGGCTAGACACAGGCTAGACACAGGCTAGGCACTGGCTAGGCACAGGTTAGGCACTGGCTAGACACTGGCTTGGAACACGCTATGCACATGCCAGTCTCAGGCAAGGCACAGGCTAGGCACAGGCTAGGTACAGGATAGACACAGGCTAGACACAGGCTAGACACAGGCTAGAGACAGGCTAGGCACTGGCTAGGCACAGGTTAGGCACTGGCAAGACACTGGCTTGGAACACGCTATGCACATGCCAGTCTCAGGCAAGGCACAGGCTACACACTGGCTAGGTACAGGATAGACACAGGCTAGACACAGGCTAGACACAGGCTAGACACAGGCTAGACACAGGCTAGACACAGGCTAGACACAGGCTAGACACAGGCTAGACACAGGCTAGACTCAGGCTAGACACAGGCTAGACACAGGCTAGGCACTGGCTAGGCACAGGTTAGGCACTGGCTTGACACTGGCTTGGCACACGCTATGCACATGCCAGTCTTAGGCAAGGCACAGGCTAGACACTGGCTTGGCACAGACTAGACACTGGCTAAGCACAGGCCAGACACAGGCTAGAAACTGGCTAGGTACAGGCTAGACACTGGCTAGGCACAGGCTAGACACTGGCTAGGCACAGGCTAGACACTGGCTGGGTACAGGCCAGACACTGGCTAGGTACAGGCTAGGTACAGGCTAGGCACTGGCTAGGCACTGGCTAGTTACAGGCTAGGTACAGGCTAGGCACTGGCTAGGTACAGGCTAGGTACAGGCTAGGCAGAGGCTAGGCAGAGGCTAGGCAGAGGCTAGGCACAGGCTCGACACAGGCTAGACACAAGCTAGACACAAGCTAGACAGAGGCTAGACACAGGCTAGACACAGGCTAGACACAGGCTAGACACAGGCTAGAAACAGGCTAGACACAGGCTAGACACAGGCTAGACACAGGCTAGACACAGGCTAGACACAGGCTAGACACAGGCTAGACACAGGCTAGACACAGGCTAGACACAGGCTAGACACAGGCTAGACACAGGCTAGAAACAGGCTAGACACAGGCTAGAAACAGGCTAGAAACAGGCTAGAAACAGGCTAGACACAGGCTAGAAACAGGCTAGAAACAGGCTAGACACTGGCTAGACACAGGCTAGACACAGGCTAGACACAGGCTAGACACAGACTAGACACAGGCTAGAATCAGGCTAGACACAGGCTAGACACTGGCTAGACACAGGCTAGGCACAGGCTAGGCACAGGCTAGGCACAGGCTAGATACATGCTAGACATTGGCTGGGCACAGGCTAGACAATTGCTAGGCACAGGCTAGACACTGGCTAGGTACAGTCTAGGCACTGGCTAGGTACAGTCTAGGCACTGGCTGGGTACAGGCTAGGCACTGGCTAGGTACAGGCTAGGCACTGGCTAGGTACAGGCTAGACTCAAGCTATGCACAGGCTAGACAAAGGCTAGACACTGGCTAGGCACAGGCTAGGCACAGGCTAGGCACTGTCTAGACACAGGCTAGACACAGGCTAGACACAGGCTAGACACAGGCTAGACACAGGCTAGACACAGGCTAGACACAGGCTAGACACAGGCTAGGCAGAGGCTAGGCAGAGGCTAGGCACAGGCTCGACACAGGCTCGACACAGGCTAGACACAAGCTAGACACAGGCTAGACACAGGCTAGACACAGGCTAGACACAGGCTCGACACAGGCTAGACACAAGCTAGACACAAGCTAGACACAGGCTAGACACAGGCTAGACACAGGCTAGACACAGGCTAGAAACAGGCTAGACACAGGCTAGACACAGGCTAGACACAGGCTAGACACAGGCTAGACACAGGCTAGACACAGGCTAGACACAGGCTAGACACAGGCTAGACACAGGCTAGACACAGGCTAGACACAGGCTAGAAACAGGCTAGACACAGGCTAGAAACAGGCTAGAAACAGGCTAGAAACAGGCTAGACACAGGCTAGAAACAGGCTAGAAACAGGCTAGACACTGGCTAGACACAGGCTAGACACAGGCTAGACACAGGCTAGACACAGGCTAGACACAGGCTAGACACAGACTAGACACAGGCTAGAATCAGGCTAGACACAGGCTAGACACTGGCTAGACACAGGCTAGGCACAGGCTAGGCACAGGCTAGGCACAGGCTAGATACATGCTAGACATTGGCTGGGCACAGGCTAGATAATTGCTAGGCACAGGCTAGACACTGGCTAGGTACAGTCTAGGCACTGGCTAGGTACAGTCTAGGCACTGGCTGGGTACAGGCTAGGCACTGGCTAGGTACAGGCTAGGCACTGGCTAGGTACAGGCTAGACTCAAGCTATGCACAGGCTAGACAAAGGCTAGACACTGGCTAGGCACAGGCTAGGCACAGGCTAGGCACTGTCTAGACACAGGCTAGACACAGGCTAGACACAGGCTAGACACAGGCTAGACACAGGCTAGACACAGGCTAGACACAGGCTAGACACAGGCTAGACACAGGCTAGAAACAGGCTAGACACAGGCTACACACAGGCTAGACACAGGCTAGACGCAGGCTAGGCACAAGCTAGGCACAGGCTAGGCACAGGCTAGGCACAGGCTAGGCACAGGCTAGACACAGGCCAGGCACAGGCTAGGCACAGGCTAGACACAGGCTAGACACAGGCTAGACACAGGCTAGACACAGGCTAGACACGGGCTAGACACAGGCTAGACACAGGCTAGACACAGGCTAGACACAGGCTAGACACAGGCTAGGCACAGGCTAAGCATAGGCTAGGCACAGGCTAGGCACAGGCTAGGCACAGGTTAGGCACAGGCTAGGCACAGGCTAGGCACAGGCTAGGCACAGGCAAGGCACAGGCTAGGCACAGGCTAGATACATGCTAGACACTGGCTGGGCACAGGCTAGACAATGGCTAGGCACAGGCTAGACACTGGCTAGGTACAGTCTAGGCACTGGCTAGGTACAGTCTAGGCACTGGCTAGGTACAGGCTAGGCACTGGCTAGGTACAGGCTAGGCACTTGCTAGGTACAGTCTAGGCACTGGCTAGGTACAGGCTAGGCACTGGCTAGGTACAGGCTAGGCACTTGCTAGGTACAGGCTAGGCACTGGCTAGGTACAGGCTAGACTCAAGCTATGCACAGGGTAGACAAAGGCTAGACACTGGCTAGACAAAGGCTAGACACTGGCTTGGCACAGACTAGACACTGGCTAAGCACAGGCCAGACACAGGCTAGAAACTGGCTAGGTACAGGCTAGACACTGGCTAGGCACAGGCTAGACACTGGCTATGCACAGGCTAGACACTGGCTAGGCACAGGCTAGACACTGGCTAGGCACAGGCTAGACACTGGCTAGGCACAGGCTAGACACTGGCTGGGTACAGGCCAGACACTGGCTAGGTACAGGCTAGACACTGGCTAGGTACAGGCTAGGCACTGGTTAGGCACTGGCTAGGTACAGGCTAGGTACAGGCTAGGCACTGGCTAGGCACTGGCTAGGTACAGGCTAGGGACAGGCTAGGCAGAGGCTAGGCAGAGGCTAGGCAGAGGCTAGGCACAGGCTCGACACAGGCTCGACACAGGCTAGACACAAGCTAGACACAGGCTAGACACAGGCTAGACACAGGCTAGACACAGGCTAGACACAGGCCAGACACAGGCTACACACAGGCTAGAACAGGCTAGACACAGGCTAGACACAGGCTAGAAACAGGCTAGACACAGGCTGGAAACAGGCTAGACACTGGCTAGACACAAGCTAGACACAGGCTAGACACAGGCTAGACACAGGCTAGACACAGGCTAGGCACAGGCTAAGCATAGGCTAGGCACAGGCTAGGCACAGGCTAGGCACAGGTTAGGCACAGGCTAGGCACAGGCTAGGCACAGGCTAGGCACAGGCAAGGCACAGGCTAGGCACAGGCTAGATACATGCTAGACACTGGCTGGGCACAGGCTAGACAATGGCTAGGCACAGGCTAGACACTGGCTAGGTACAGTCTAGGCACTGGCTAGGTACAGTCTAGGCACTGGCTAGGTACAGGCTAGGCACTGGCTAGCTACAGGCTAGGCACTTTCTAGGTACAGGCTAGGCACTGGCTAGGTACAGGCTAGACTCAAGCTATGCACAGGGTAGACAAAGGCTAGACACTGGCTAGACAAAGGCTAGACACTGGCTTGGCACAGACTAGACACTGGCTAAGCACAGGCCAGACACAGGCTAGAAACTGGCTAGGTACAGGCTAGACACTGGCTAGGCACAGGCTAGACACTGGCTATGCACAGGCTAGACACTGGCTATGCACAGGCTAGACACTGGCTAGGCACAGGCTAGACACTGGCTAGGCACAGGCTAGACACTGGCTAGGCACAGGCTAGACACTGGCTGGGTACAGGCCAGATACTGGCTAGGTACAGGCTAGGTACAGGCTAGGCACTGGTTAGGCACTGGCTAGGTACAGGCTAGGTACAGGCTAGGCACTGGCTAGGCACTGGCTAGGTACAGGCTAGGTACAGGCTAGGCAGAGGCTAGGCAGAGGCTAGGCAGAGGCTAGGCACAGGCTCGACACAGGCTCGACACAGGCTAGACACAAGCTAGACACAGGCTAGACACAGGCTAGACACAGGCTAGACACAGGCTAGACACAGGCCAGACACAGGCTACACACAGGCTAGAACAGGCTAGACACAGGCTAGACACAGGCTAGAAACAGGCTAGACACAGGCTGGAAACAGGCTAGACACTGGCTAGACACAGGCTAGACACAGGCTAGACACAGGCTAGACACAGGCTAGACACAGGCTAGGCACAGGCTAGGCACAGACTAGGCACAGGCTAGGAACAGGCTAGGCACAGGCTAGGCACAGGCTAGGCACAGGCCAGGCACAGGCTAGGCAAAGGTTAGATTCTGGCTGGGCACAGGCTAGACAATGGCTAGGCACAGGCTAGACCTTGGCTAGGTACAGGCTAGGCACTGGCTAGGTACAGGCTAGGCACTGGCTAGGTACAGTCTAGGCACTAGCTTGGTACAGGCAAGGCACTGGCTAGGTACAGGCTAGACTCTAGCTATGCACAGGGTGGACAAAGGCTAGACACTGGCTAGACACAGGCTAGACACAGGCTAGACACAGGCTAGACACAGGCTAGACACAGGCTAGACACAGGCAAGACACAGGCTAGACACCGGCTAGACACAGGCTAGACACAGGCTAGACACAGAGTAGACACAGAGTAGACACAGGCTATACACAGGCTAGAGACATACTAGACACAGGCTAGACACAGGCTAGACACAGGCTAGACACAGGCTAGACACAGGCTAGACACAGGCTAGACTCAGACAAGACACAGGCTAGACAAAGGCTAGACACTGGCTAGGCACAGGCTAGGCACTGTCTAGACACAGTCTAGACACAGGCTAGACACAGGCTAGACATAGGCTAGACACAGGCTAGACACAGGCTAGACACAGGCTAGACACAGGCTAGACATAGGCTAAACACAGGCTAGACACAGGCTAGACACAGGCTAGGCACAGGTTAGGCACTGGCTAGACACTGGCTCGGAACACGCTATGCACATGCCAGTCTCAGGCAAGGCACAGGCTTGACACAGGCTAGACACTGGCTTGGCACAGACTAGACACTGGCTAAGCACAGGCCAGACACAGGCTAGAAACTGGCTAGGTACAGGCTAGACACTGGCAGGCACAGGCTAGACACTGGCTATGCACAGGCTAGACACTGGCTAGGCACAGGCTAGACACTGGCTAGGTACAGGCTAGGCACTGGCTAGGTACAGGCTAGGCACTGGCTAGGTACAGGCTAGACTCAAGCTATGCACAGGGTAGACAAAGGCTAGACACTGGCTAGACAAAGGCTACACACTGGCAAGGCACAGGCTAGGCACTGGCTAGGCACAGGTTAGGCACTGGCTAGACACTGGCTCGGAACACGCTATGCACATGCCAGTCTCAGGCAAGGCACAGGCTTGACACAGGCTAGACACTGGCTTGGCACAGACTAGACACTGGCTAAGCACAGGCCAGACACAGGCTAGAAACTGGCTAGGTACAGGCTAGACACTGGCTAGGCACAGGCTAGACACTGGCTATGCACAGGCTAGACACTGGCTAGGCACAGGCTAGACACTGGCTAGGCACAGGCTAGACACTGGCTGGGTACAGGCCAAACACTGGCTAGGTACAGGCTAGGTACAGGCTAGGCACTGGTTAGGCACTGGCTAGGTACAGGCTAGGTACAGGCTAGGCACTGGCTAGGCACTGGCTAGGTACAGGCTAGGTACAGGCTAGGCAGAGGCTAGGCAGAGGCTAGGCAGAGGCTAGGCACAGGCTCGACACAGGCTCGACACAGGCTAGACACAAGCTAGACACAGGCTAGACACAGGCTAGACATAGGCTAGACACAGGCTAGACACAGGCTAGACACAGGCCAGACACAGGCTACACACAGGCTAGACACAGGCTAGACACAGGCTAGACACAGGCTAGAAACAGGCTAGACACAGGCTGGAAACAGGCTAGACACTGGCTAGACACAGGCTAGACACAGGCTAGACACAGGCTAGAAACAGGCTAGACACAGGCTAGACACAGACTAGACACAGGCAAGGCACCGGCTAGGTACAGGCTAGGCACAGCCTAGGCACAGCCTAGGCACAGGCTAGGCACAGACTAGGAACAGGCAAGGAACAGGCTAGGCACAGGCTAGGCACAGGCTAGGCACAGGCTAGGCACAGGCTAGGCACAGGCTAGGCACAGGCTAGGCACAGGCTAGGCACAGGCTAGGCACAGGCTAGGCACAGGCTAGGCACAGGCTAGGCACAGGCTAGGCACAGGCTAGGCACAGGCTAGGCACAGGCTAGGCACAGGCTAGGCACAGGCTAGGCACAGGCTAGGCACAGGCTAGGCACAGGCTAGGCACAGGCTAGGCACAGGCTAGGCACAGGCTAGGCACAGGCTAGGCACAGGCTAGGCACAGGCTAGGCACAGGCTAGGCACAGGCTAGGCAAAGGCTAGACACTGGCTGACACAGGCTAGAAAATGGCTAGGCACAGGCTAGACCTTGGCTAGGTACAGGCTAGGCACTGGCTAGGTACAGGCTAGGCACTGGCTAGGTACAGTCTAGGCACTGGCTTGGTACAGGCAAGGCACTGGCTAGGTACAGGCTAGACTCTAGCTATGCACAGGGTGGACAAAGGCTAGACACTGGCTAGACACAGGCTAGACACAGGCTAGACACAGGCTAGACACAGGCTGGACACAGGCAAGACACAAGCTAGACACCGGCTAGACACAGGCTAGACACAGGCTAGACACAGAGTAGACACAGAGTAGACACAGGCTATACACAGGCTAGAGACATGCTAGACACAGGCTAGACACAGGCTAGACACAGGCTAGACACAGGCTAGACACAGGCTAGACATAGGCTAGACACAGGCTAGACACAGGCTAGACACAGGCTAGACTCAGACAAGACACAGGCTTGACAAAGGCTAGACACTGGCTAGGCACAGGCTAGGCACTGTCTAGACACAGTCTAGACACAGGCTAGACACAGGCTAGACATAGGCTAGACACAGGCTAGACACAGGCTAGACACAGGCTAGACACAGGCTAGACACAGGCTAAACACAGGCTAGACACAGGCTAGACATAGGCTAAACACAGGCTAGATACAGGCTAGACACAGGCTAGACACAGGCTGGACACAGGCTAGACACAGGCTAGACACAGGCTAGACACAGGCAAGAAACAGGCTAGACACAGGCTAGACACAGGCTAGACACATGCTAGACACAGGCTGGACACAGGCTAGACACAGGGTAGACACAGGCTAGACACAGGCTATACACTGGCTAGGCACAGGCTAGACTCTGGCTATGCACAGGCTAGACAAAGGCTAGACACTGGCTAGGCACAGGCTAGGCACTGTCTAGACACAGGCTAGACACAGGCTAGACACAGGCTAGACACAGGCTAGACACAGGCTAGACACAGGCTAGACACAGGCAAGGCACAGGCTAGAAACAGGCTAGGCACGGCGCTAGGCACAGGCTATGTACATACCAGTCACAGGCAAGGCACAGGCTAAACACCGGCTAGACACCGTCAGGACACAGTCTAGACACAGGCTAGACAGAGGCTTCACACTGGCTAGGTACAGGATAGACACAGGCTAGACACAGGCTAGACACAGGCTAGACACAGGCTAGACACAGGCTAGACACAGGCTAGACACAGGCTAGACTCAGGCTAGACACAGGCTAGACACAGGCTAGGCACTGGCTAGGCACAGGTTAGGCACTGGCTAGACACTGGCTTGGAACACGCTATGCACATGCCAGTCTCAGGCAAGGCACAGGCTAGACACTGGCTTGGCACAGACTAGACACTGGCTAAGCACAGGCCAGACACAGGCTAGAAACTGGCTAGGTACAGGCTAGACACTGGCTAGGCACAGGCTAGACACTGGCTAGGCACAGGCTAGACATGGCTGGGCACAGGCCAGACACTGGCTAGGTACAGGCAGGTACAGGCTAGGCACTGGCTAGGCACTGGCAGTTACAGGCTAGGCACAGGCTAGGCACTGGCTAGGCACTGGCTAGGACAGGCTAGGTACAGGCTAGGCAGAGGCTAGGCAGAGGCTAGGCAGAGGCTAGGCACAGGCTCGACACAGGCTAGACACAAGCTAGACACAGGCTAGACACAGGCTAGACACAGGCTAGACACAGGCTAGAAACAGGCTAGACACAGGCTAGACACAGGCTAGACACAGGCTAGAAACAGGCTAGACACAGGCACACACAGGCTAGACACAGGCTAGACACAGGCTAGACGCAGGCTAGGCACAAGCTAGGCACAGGCTAGGCACAGGCTAGGCACAGGCTAGGCACAGGCTAGACACACGCTAGACTCAAGCTATGCACAGGCTAGACAAAGTCTAGACACTGGCTAGGCACAGGCTAGGCACAGGCTAGGCACTGTCTAGACACAGGCTAGACACAGGCTAGACACAGGCTAGACACAGGCTAGACACAGACTAGACCCAGGCTAGACACAGGCTAGACACAGGCTAGAAACAGGCTAGACACAGGCTACACAGGCTAGACACAGGCTAGACGCAGGCTAGGCACAAGCTAGGCACAGGCTAGGCACAGGCTAGGCACAGGCTAGGCACAGGCTAGACACAGGCCAGGCACAGGCTAGGCACAGGCTAGACACAGGCTAGACACAGGCTAGACACGGGCTAGGCACGGGCTAGGCACAGGCTAGGCACAGGCTAGGCACAGGCTAGGCACAGGCTAGGCACAGGCTAGGCACAGGCTAGGCACAGGCTAGGCACAGGCTAGGCACAGGCTAGGCACTGGCTAGGCACAGGCTAGGCACAGGCTAGGCACAGGCTAGGCACAGGCTAGGCACAGGCTAGGCACAGGCTAGGCACAGGCTAGGCAAAGGCTAGACACTGGCTGACACAGGCTAGAAAATGGCTAGGCACAGGCTAGACCTTGGCTAGGTACAGGCTAGGCACTGGCTAGGTACAGGCTAGGCACTGGCTAGGTACAGTCTAGGCACTGGCTTGGTACAGGCAAGGCACTGGCTAGGTACAGGCTAGACTCTAGCTATGCACAGGGTGGACAAAGGCTAGACACTGGCTAGACACAGGCTAGACACAGGCTAGACACAGGCTAGACACAGGCTGGACACAGGCAAGACACAAGCTAGACACCGGCTAGACACAGGCTAGACACAGGCTAGACACAGAGTAGACACAGAGTAGACACAGGCTATACACAGGCTAGAGACATGCTAGACACAGGCTAGACACAGGCTAGACACAGGCTAGACACAGGCTAGACACAGGCTAGACATAGGCTAGACACAGGCTAGACACAGGCTAGACACAGGCTAGACTCAGACAAGACACAGGCTTGACAAAGGCTAGACACTGGCTAGGCACAGGCTAGGCACTGTCTAGACACAGTCTAGACACAGGCTAGACACAGGCTAGACATAGGCTAGACACAGGCTAGACACAGGCTAGACACAGGCTAGACACAGGCTAGACACAGGCTAAACACAGGCTAGACACAGGCTAGACATAGGCTAAACACAGGCTAGATACAGGCTAGACACAGGCTAGACACAGGCTGGACACAGGCTAGACACAGGCTAGACACAGGCTAGACACAGGCAAGAAACAGGCTAGACACAGGCTAGACACAGGCTAGACACATGCTAGACACAGGCTGGACACAGGCTAGACACAGGGTAGACACAGGCTAGACACAGGCTATACACTGGCTAGGCACAGGCTAGACTCTGGCTATGCACAGGCTAGACAAAGGCTAGACACTGGCTAGGCACAGGCTAGGCACTGTCTAGACACAGGCTAGACACAGGCTAGACACAGGCTAGACACAGGCTAGACACAGGCTAGACACAGGCAAGGCACAGGCTAGAAACAGGCTAGACACGGCGCTAGGCACAGGCTATGTACATACCAGTCACAGGCAAGGCACAGGCTAAACACCGGCTAGACACCGTCAGGACACAGTCTAGACACAGGCTAGACAGAGGCTTCACACTGGCTAGGTACAGGATAGACACAGGCTAGACACAGGCTAGACACAGGCTAGACACAGGCTAGACACAGGCTAGACACAGGCTAGACTCAGGCTAGACACAGGCTAGACACAGGCTAGGCACTGGCTAGGCACAGGTTAGGCACTGGCTAGACACTGGCTTGGAACACGCTATGCACATGCCAGTCTCAGGCAAGGCACAGGCTAGACACTGGCTTGGCACAGACTAGACACTGGCTGGGTACAGGCCAGACACTGGCTAGGTACAGGCTAGGTACAGGCTAGGCACTGGCTAGGCACTGGCTAGTTACAGGCTAGGTACAGGCTAGGCACTGGCTAGGCACTGGCTAGGTACAGGCTAGGTACAGGCTAGGCAGAGGCTAGGCAGAGGCTAGGCAGAGGCTAGGCACAGGCTCGACACAGGCTAGAAACTGGCTAGGTACAGGCTAGACACTGGCTAGGCACAGGCTAGACACTGGCTAGGCACAGGCTAGACACTGGCTGGGTACAGGCCAGACACTGGCTAGGTACAGGCTAGGTACAGGCTAGGCACTGGCTAGGCACTGGCTAGTTACAGGCTAGGTACAGGCTAGGCACTGGCTAGGCACTGGCTAGGTACAGGCTAGGTACAGGCTAGGCAGAGGCTAGGCAGAGGCTAGGCAGAGGCTAGGCACAGGCTCGACACAGGCTAGACACAAGCTAGACACAGGCTAGACACAGGCTAGACACAGGCTAGACACAGGCTAGACACAGGCTAGACACAGGCTAGACACAGGCTAGACACAGGCTAGAAACAGGCTAGACACAGGCTACACACAGGCTAGACACAGGCTAGACGCAGGCTAGGCACAAGCTAGGCACAGGCTAGGCACAGGCTAGGCACAGGCTAGGCACAGGCTAGACACAGGCTAGACTCAAGCTATGCACAGGCTAGACAAAGTCTAGACACTGGCTAGGCACAGGCTAGGCACAGGCTAGGCACTGTCTAGACACAGGCTAGACACAGGCTAGACACAGGCTAGACACAGGCTAGACACAGGCTAGACACAGGCTAGACCCAGGCTAGACACAGGCTAGACACAGGCTAGAAACAGGCTAGACACAGGCTACACACAGGCTAGACACAGGCTAGACGCAGGCTAGGCACAAGCTAGGCACAGGCTAGGCACAGGCTAGGCACAGGCTAGGCACAGGCTAGACACAGGCCAGGCACAGGCTAGGCACAGGCTAGACACAGGCTAGACACAGGCTAGACACAGGCTAGACACAGGCTAGACACGGGCTAGACACAGGCTAGACACAGGCTAGACACAGGCTAGACACAGGCTAGACACAGGATAGGCACAGGCTAAGCATAGGCTAGGCACAGGCTAGGCACACGTTAGGCACAGGCTAGGCACAGGCTAGGCACAGGCTAGGCACAGGCAAGGCACAGGCTAGGCACAGGCTAGATACATGCTAGACACTGGCTGGGCACAGGCTAGACAATGGCTAGGCACAGGCTAGACACTGGCTAGGTACAGTCTAGGCACTGGCTAGGTACAGTCTAGGCACTGGCTAGGTACAGGCTAGGCACTGGCTGGGTACAGGCTAGGCACTGGCTAGGTACAGGCTAGGCACTGGCTAGGTACAGGCTAGACTCAAGCTATGCACAGGGTAGACAAAGGCTAGACACTGGCTAGACAAAGGCTAGACACTGGCTTGGCACAGACTAGACACTGGCTAAGCACAGGCCAGACACAGGCTAGAAACTGGCTAGGTACAGGCTAGACACTGGCTAGGCACAGGCTAGACACTGGCTATGCACAGGCTAGACACTGGCTAGGCACAGGCTAGACACTGGCTAGGCACAGGCTAGACACTGGCTGGGTACAGGCCAGACACTGGCTAGGTACAGGCTAGGTACAGGCTAGGTACAGGCTAGGCACTGGCTAGGCACTGGCTAGGTACAGGCTAGGTACAGGCTAGGCAGAGGCTAGGCAGAGGCTAGGCAGAGGCTAGGCACAGGCTCGACACAGGCTCGACACAGGCTAGACACAAGCTAGACACAGGCTAGACACAG
Source organism: Zaprionus indianus (assembly GCA_018904595.1). NCBI lineage: Eukaryota > Metazoa > Arthropoda > Insecta > Diptera > Drosophilidae > Zaprionus > Zaprionus indianus. The sequence continues at coordinate 27,958 of JAEIHA010001073.1, read as the reverse complement.
GCTAGACACAGGCTAGACACAGGCTAGACACAGGCCAGACACAGGCTACACACAGGGTAGACACATGCTAGACACAGGCTAGACACAGGCTAGAAACAGGCTAGACACAGGCTGGAAACAGGCTAGACACTGGCTAGACACAGGCTAGACACAGGCTAGACACAGGCTAGACACAGGCTAGACACAGGCTAGGCACAGGCTAGGCACAGACTAGGCACAGGCTAGGAACAGGCTAGGCACAGGCTAGGCACAGGCTAGGCACAGGCCAGGCACAGGCTAGGCAAAGGTTAGACACTGGCTGGGCACAGGCTAGACAATGGCTAGGCACAGGCTAGACCTTGGCTAGGTACAGGCTAGGCACTGGCTAGGTACAGGCTAGGCACTGGCTAGGTACAGTCTAGGCACTAGCTTGGTACAGGCAAGGCACTGGATAGGTACAGGCTAGACTCTAGCTATGCACAGGGTGGACAAAGGCTAGACACTGGCTAGACACAGGCTAGACACAGGCTAGACACAGGCTAGACACAGGCTAGACACAGGCTAGACACAGGCTAGACACAGGCAAGACACAGGCTAGACACCGGCTAGACACAGGCTAGACACAGGCTAGACACAGAGTAGACACAGAGTAGACACAGGCTAAACACAGGCTAGAGACATGCTAGACACAGGCTAGACACAGGCTAGACACAGGCTAGACACAGGCTAGACACAGGCTAGACTCAGACAAGACACAGGCTAGACAAAGGCTAGACACTGGCTAGGCACAGGCTAGGCACTGTCTAGACACAGTCTAGACACAGGCTAGACACAGGCTAGACATAGGCTAGACACAGGCTAGACACAGGCTAGACACAGGCTAGACACAGGCTAGACACAGGCTAGACATAGGCTAAACACAGGCTAGACACAGGCTAGACACAGGCTAGGCACAGGTTAGGCACTGGCTAGACACTGGCTCGGAACACGCTATGCACATGCCAGTCTCAGGCAAGGAACAGGCTTGACACAGGCTAGACACTGGCTTGGCACAGACTAGACACTGGCTAAGCACAGGCCAGACACAGGCTAGAAACTGGCTAGGTACAGGCTAGACACTGGCAGGCACAGGCTAGACACTGGCTATGCACAGGCTAGACACTGGCTAGGCACAGGCTAGACACTGGCTAGGTACAGGCTAGGCACTGGCTAGGTACAGGCTAGGCACTGGCTAGGTACAGGCTAGACTCAAGCTATGCACAGGGTAGACAAAGGCTAGACACTGGCTAGACAAAGGCTAGACACTGGCAAGGCACAGGCTAGGCACTGGCTAGGCACAGGTTAGGCACTGGCTAGACACTGGCTCGGAACACGCTATGCACATGCCAGTCTCAGGCAAGGCACAGGCTTGACACAGGCTAGACACTGGCTTGGCACAGACTAGACACTGGCTAAGCACAGGCCAGACACAGGCTAGAAACTGGCTAGGTACAGGCTAGACACTGGCTAGGCACAGGCTAGACACTGGCTATGCACAGGCTAGACACTGGCTAGGCACAGGCTAGACACTGGCTAGGCACAGGCTAGACACTGGCTGGGTACAGGCCAGACACTGGCTAGGTACAGGCTAGGTACAGGCTAGGCACTGGTTAGGCACTGGCTAGGTACAGGCTAGGTACAGGCTAGGCACTGGCTAGGCAATGGCTAGGTACAGGCTAGGTAAGGGCTAGGCAGAGGCTAGGCAGAGGCTAGGCAGAGGCTAGGCACAGGCTCGACACAGGCTCGACACAGGCTAGACACAAGCTGACACAGGCTAGACACAGGCTAGACACAGGCTAGACACAGGCTAGACACAGGCTAGACACAGGCTACACACAGGCTAGACACAGGCTAGACACAGGCTAGAAACAGGCTAGACACAGGCTGGAAACAGGCTAGACACTGGCTAGACACAGGCTAGACACAGGCTAGACACAGGCTAGACACAGGCTAGACACAGGCTAGACACAGGCTAGACACAGACTAGACACAGGCAAGGCACAGGCTAGGTACAGGCTAGGCATAGGCTAGGCACAGCCTAGGCACAGGCTAGGCACAGACTAGGCACAGGCAAGGAACAGGCTAGGCACAGGCTAGACACAGGCTAGACACAGGCAAGAAACAGGCTAGACACAGGCTAGACACAGGCTAGACACATGCTAGACACAGGCTGGACACAGGCTAGACACAGGCTAGACACAGGCTAGACACAGGCTATACACTGGCTAGGCACAGGCTAGGCACAGGCTAGGCACAGGCTAGGCACAGGCTAGGCACAGGCTAGGCACAGGCTAGGCACAGGCTAGGCACAGGCTAGGCACAGGCTAGGCACAGGCTAGGCACAGGCTAGGCACAGGCTAGGCACAGGCTAGGCACAGGCTAGGCACAGGCTAGGCACAGGCTAGGCACAGGCTAGGCACAGGCTAGGCACAGGCTAGGCACAGGCTAGGCAAAGGCTAGACACTGGCTGACACAGGCTAGAAAATGGCTAGGCACAGGCTAGACCTTGGCTAGGTACAGGCTAGGCACTGGCTAGGTACAGGCTAGGCACTGGCTAGGTACAGTCTAGGCACTGGCTTGGTACAGGCAAGGCACTGGCTAGGTACAGGCTAGACTCTAGCTATGCACAGGGTGGACAAAGGCTAGACACTGGCTAGACACAGGCTAGACACAGGCTAGACACAGGCTAGACACAGGCTAGACACAGGCTGGACACAGGCAAGACACAAGCTAGACACCGGCTAGACACAGGCTAGACACAGGCTAGACACAGAGTAGACACAGAGTAGACACAGGCTATACACAGGCTAGAGACATGCTAGACACAGGCTACACACAGGCTAGACACAGGCTAGACACAGGCTAGACACAGGCTAGACATAGGCTAGACACAAGCTAGACACAGGCTAGACTCAGACAAGACACAGGCTAGACAAAGGCTAGACACTGGCTAGGCACAGGCTAGGCACTGTCTAGACACAGTCTAGACACAGGCTAGACACAGGCTAGACATAGGCTAGACACAGGCTAGACACAGGCTAGACACAGGCTAGACACAGGCTAGACACAGGCTAGACACAGGCTAGACACAGGCTAGACATAGGCTAAACACAGGCTAGACACAGGCTAGACACAGGCTAGACACAGGCTGGACACAGGCTAGACACAGGCTAGACACAGGCTAGACACAGGCAAGAAACAGGCTAGACACAGGCTAGACACAGGCTAGACACATGCTAGACACAGGCTGGACACAGGCTAGACACAGGCTAGACACAGGCTAGACACAGGCTAGACACAGACTAGACACAGGCAAGGCACAGGCTAGGTACAGGCTAGGCATAGGCTAGGCACAGCCTAGGCACAGGCTAGGCACAGACTAGGCACAGGCAAGGAACAGGCTAGGCACAGGCTAGGCACAGGCTAGGCACAGGCTAGGCACAGGCTAGGCACAGGCTAGGCACAGGCTAGGCACAGGCTAGGCACAGGCTAGGCACAGGCTAGGCACAGGCTAGGCACAGGCTCGGCACAGGCTAGGCACAGGCTAGGCACAGGCTAGGCACAGGCTAGGCACAGGCTAGGCACAGGCTAGGCACAGGCTAGGCACAGGCTAGGCAAAGGCTAGACACTGGCTGACACAGGCTAGAAAATGGCTAGGCACAGGCTAGACCTTGGCTAGGTACAGGCTAGGCACTGGCTAGGTACAGGCTAGGCACTGGCTAGGTACAGGCTAGACTCTAGCTATGCACAGGGTGGACAAAGGCTAGACACTGGCTAGACACAGGCTAGACACAGGCTAGACACAGGCTAGACACAGGCTAGACACAGGCTGGACACAGGCAAGACACAAGCTAGACACCGGCTAGACACAGGCTAGACACAGGCTAGACACAGAGTAGACACAGAGTAGACACAGGCTATACACAGGCTAGAGACATGCTAGACACAGGCTAGACACAGGCTAGACACAGGCTAGACACAGGCTAGACACAGGCTAGACATAGGCTAGTCACAAGCTAGACACAGGCTAGACTCAGACAAGACACAGGCTAGACAAAGGCTAGACACTGGCTAGGCACAGGCTAGGCACTGTCTAGACACACTCTATACACAGGCTAGACACAGGCTAGACATAGGCTAGACACAGGCTAGACACAGGCTAGACACAGGCTAGACACAGGCTAGACACAGGCTAGACACAGGCTAGACACAGGCTAGACACAGGCTAGACACAGGCTAGACACAGGCTAGACACAGGCTAGACACAGGCTGGACACAGGCTAGACACAGGCTAGACACAGGCTAGACACAGGCAAGAAACAGGCTAGACACAGGCTAGACACAGGCTAGACACATGCTAGACACAGGCTGGACACAGGCTAGACACAGGCTAGACACAGGCTAGACACAGGCTATACACTGGCTAGGCACAGGCTAGACTCTGGCTATGCACAGGCTAGACAAAGGCTAGACACTGGCTAGGCACAGGCTAGGCACTGTCTAGACACAGGCTAGACACAGGCTAGACACAGGCTAGACACAGGCTAGACACAGGCTAGACACAGGCAAGGCACAGGCTAGAAACAGGCTAGACACGGCGCTAGGCACAGGCTATGTACATACCAGTCACAGGCAAGGCACAGGCTAAACACCGGCTAGACACCGTCAGGACACAGTCTAGACACAGGCTAGACAGAGGTTTCACACTGGCTAGGTACAGGATAGACACAGGCTAGACACAGGCTAGACACAGGCTAGACACAGGCTAAACACAGGCTAGACACAGGCTAGACTCAGGCTAGACACAGGCTAGACACAGGCTAGGCACTGGCTAGGCACAGGTTAGGCACTGGCTAGACACTGGCTTGGAACACGCTATGCACATGCCAGTCTCAGGGAAGGCACAGGCTAGACACTGGCTTGGCACAGACTAGACACTGGCTAAGCACAGGCCAGACACAGGCTAGAAACTGGCTAGGTACAGGCTAGACACTGGCTAGGCACAGGCTAGACACTGGCTAGGCACAGGCTAGACACTGGCTGGGTACAGGCCAGACACTGGCTAGGTACAGGCTAGGTACAGGCTAGGCACTGGCTAGGCACTGGCTAGTTACAGGCTAGGTACAGGCTAGGCACTGGCTAGGCACTGGCTAGGTACAGGCTAGGTACAGGCTAGGCAGAGGCTAGGCAGCGGCTAGGCAGAGGCTAGGCACAGGCTCGACACAGGCTAGACACAAGCTAGACACAGGCTAGACACAGGCTAGACACAGGCTAGACACAGGCTAGAAACAGGCTAGACACAGGCTAGACACAGGCTAGACACAGGCTAGACACAGGCTAGACACAGGCTAGACACAGGCTAGACACAGGCTAGACACAGGCTAGAAACAGGCTAGACACAGGCTAGAAACAGGCTAGAAACAGGCTAGACACTGGCTAGACACAGGCTAGACACAGGCTAGACACAGGCTAGACACAGACTAGACACAGGCTAGAATCAAACTAGACACAGGCTAGACACTGGCTAGACACAGGCTAGGCACAGGCTAGGCACAGGCTAGGCACAGGCTAGGCACAGGCTAGATACATGATAGACATTGGCTGGGCACAGGCTAGACAATGGCTAGGCACAGGCTAGACACTGGCTAGGTACAGTCTAGGCACTGGCTAGGTACAGTCTAGGCACTGGCTGGGTACAGGCTAGGCACTGGCTAGGTGCAGGCTAGGCACTGGCTAGGTACAGGCTAGACTCAAGCTATGCACAGGCTAGACAAAGGCTAGACACTGGCTAGGCACAGGCTAGGCACAGGCTAGGCACAGGCTAGGCACAGGCTAGGCACTGTCTAGACACAGGCTAGACACAGGCTAGACACAGGCTAGACACAGGCTAGACACAGGCTAGACACAGGCTAGACACAGGCTAGACACAGGCTAGACACAGGCTACACACAGGCTAGACACAGGCTAGACGCAGGCTAGGCACAAGCTAGGCACAGGCTAGGCACAGGCTAAGCACAGGCTAGACACAGGCCAGGCACAGGCTAGGCACAGGCTAGACACAGGCTAGACACAGGCTAGACACAGGCTAGACACAGGCTAGACACAGGCTAGACACAGGCTAGGCTCAGGCTAGGCTCAGGCTAAGCACAGGCTAGGCACAGGCTAGGCACAGGTTAGGCACAGGCTAGGCACAGGCTAGGCACAGGCTAGGCACAGGCAAGGCACAGGCTAGGCACAGGCTAGATACATGCGAGACACTGGCTGGGCACAGGCTAGACAATGGCTAGGCACAGGCTAGACACTGGCTAGGTACAGTCTAGGCACTGGCTAGGTACAGGCTAGACTCAAGCTATGCACAGGGTAGACAAAGGCTAGACACTGGCTAGACAAAGGCTAGACACTGGCAAGGCACAGGCTAGGCACTGGCTAGGCACAGGTTAGGCACTGGCTAGACACTGGCTCGGAACACGCTATGCACATGCCAGTCTCAGGCAAGGCACAGGGTTGACACAGGCTAGACACTGGCTTGTCACAGACTAGACACTGGCTAAGCACAGGCCAGACACAGGCTAGAAACTGGCTAGGTACAGGCTAGACACTGGCTAGGCACAGGCTAGACACTGGCTATGCACAGGCTAGACACTGGCTAGGCACAGGCTAGACACTGGCTAGGCACAGGCTAGACACTGGCTGGGTACAGGCCAGACACTGGCTAGGTACAGGCTAGGTACAGGCTAGGCACTGGTTAGGCACTGGCTAGGTACAGGCTAGGTACAGGCTAGGCACTGGCTAGGCACTGGCTAGGTACAGGCTAGGTACAGGCTAAGCAGAGGCTAGGCAGAGGCTAGGCAGAGGCTAGGCACAGGCTCGACACAGGCTCGACACAGGCTCGACACAGGCTAGACACAAGCTAGACACAGGCTTGACACAGACTAGACACAGGTAAGGCACAGGCTAGGTACAGGCTAGGCACAGGCTAGGCACAGGCTAGGCACAGGCTAGGCACAGACTAGGCACAGGCTAGGAACAGGCTAGGCACAGGCTAGGCACAGGCTAGGCACAGGCTAGGCACAGGCTAGGCACAGGCCAGACACAGGCTACACACAGGCTAGACACAGGCTAGACACAGGCTAGACACAGGCTAGAAACAGGCTAGACACAGGCTGGAAACAGGCTAGACACTGGCTAGACACAGGCTAGACACAGGCTAGACACAGGCTAGACACAGGCTAGACACAGGCTAGGCACAGACTAGACACAGGTAAGGCACAGGCTAGGTACAGGCTAGGCACAGGCTAGGCACAGGCTAGGCACAGGCTAGGCACAGACTAGGCACAGGCTAGGAACAGGCTAGGCACAGGCTAGGCACAGGCTAGGCACAGGCTAGGCACAGGCTAGGCACAGGCTAGGCACAGGCTAGGCACAGGCTAGGCACAGGCTAGGCACAGGCTAGGCACAGGCTAGGCACAGGCTAGGCACAGGCTAGGCACAGGCTAGGCACAGGCTAGGCAAAGGCTAGACACTGGCTGGGCACAGGCTAGACAATGGCTAGGCACAGGCTAGACCTTGGCTGGGTACAGGCTAGGCACTGGCTAGGTACAGGCTAGGCACTGGCTAGGTACAGTCTAGGCACTGGCTAGGTACAGTCTAGGCACTGGCTAGGTACAGGCAAGGCACTGGCTAGGTACAGGCTAGACTCTAGCTATGCACAGGGTGGACAAAGGCTAGACACTGGCTAGACACAGGCTAGACACAGACTAGGCACATTGTAGACACAGGCTAGACACAGGCTAGACACAGTCTAAACACAAGCTAGACACAGGCTAGACACAGGCTAGACACAGGCTAGACACAGGCTAGACACAGGCTAGACACAGGCTAGACACAGGCTAGACACAGGCTAGACACAGGCTAGACACAGGCTAGACACAGGCTAGACACAGGCTAGACTCAGGCTAGACACAGGCAAGAAACAGGCTAGACACAGGCTGGACACAGGCTAGACACAAGCTAAAGACAGGCTAGACACAGGCTAGGCACAGGCTAGACACAGGTTAGACACAGGCTAGACACAGGCTAGACACAGGCTAGACACAGGCTAGACACAGGTTAGACACAGGATAGACACAGGCTAGACACAGGCTAGACACAGGCTAGACACAGGCTAGACACAGGCTAGACACAGGCTAGACACAGGCTAGACACAGGTTAGACACATGCTAGACACAGGCTAGACACAGGCTAGACACAGGCTAGACACAGGCCAGACACAGGCTAGAAACGGGCTAGACACAGGCTAGTCACAGGCTAGACACAGGCTAGACACAGGCTAGACACAGGTTAGACACAGGCTAGACACAGGCTAGACACAGGCTAGACACAGGTTAGACACAGGCTAGACACAGGTTAGACACAGGCTAGAGACAGGCTAGAAACAGGCTAGACACAGGCAAGAAACAGGCTGGACACTGGCTAGACACAGGCTAGACACAAGCTAGACACAGGCTAGACACACGCTAGACACAGGCTAGACACACGCTAGACACAGGCTAGACACAGGCTAGACACAGGCTAGACACAGGCTAGACACAGGCTAGACACAGGCTAGACACAAGCTAAAGACAGGCTAGACACAGGTTAGACATAGGCTAGACACAGGTTAGAAACAGGCTAGACACAGGCTAGACACAGGCTAGACACAGGCTAGACACAGGCTAGACACAGGCTAGACACAGGCTAGACACAGGCTAGACACTGGCTAGACACAGGCTTGACACATGCTAGACACAGGCTAGGCACAGGCTAGGCACAGGCTAGGTACAGGCTAGGCCCAGGCTAGACACAGGCTAGACACAGGCTAGACACTGGCTAGACACAGGCTAGACACAGGCTAGAAACATGCTAGACACAGGCTAGGCACAGGCTAGAAACATGCTAGACACAGGCTAGGCACAGGCTAGACACAGGCTAGACACAGACTAGACACAGGCTATACACTGGCTAGGCACAGGCTAGGCACAGGCTAGACTCTGGCTATGCACAGGCTAGACAAAGGCTAGACACTGGCTAGGCACAGGCTAGGCACAGGCTAGGCACTGTCTAGACACAGGCTAGACACAGGCTAGACACAGGCTAGACACAGGCTAGACACAGGCTAGACACAGGCTAGACACAGGCTAGACACAGGCTAGACACAGGCTAGACACAGGCTAGACACAGGCTAGACACAGGCTAGACACAGGCTAGACACAGGCTAGACACAGGCTAGACACAGGCTAGACACAGGCTAGACTCAGGCTAGACACAGGCAAGAAACAGGCTAGACACAGGCTGGACACAGGCTAGACACAAGCTAAAGACAGGCTAGACACAGGCTAGGCACAGGCTAGACACAGGTTAGACACAGGCTAGACACAGGCTAGACACAGGCTAGACACAGGCTAGACACAGGTTAGACACAGGATAGACACAGGCTAGACACAGGCTAGACACAGGCTAGACACAGGCTAGACACAGGCTAGACACAGGCTAGACACAGGCTAGACACAGGTTAGACACATGCTAGACACAGGCTAGACACAGGCTAGACACAGGCTAGACACAGGCCAGACACAGGCTAGAAACGGGCTAGACACAGGCTAGTCACAGGCTAGACACAGGCTAGACACAGGCTAGACACAGGTTAGACACAGGCTAGACACAGGCTAGACACAGGCTAGACACAGGTTAGACACAGGCTAGACACAGGTTAGACACAGGCTAGAGACAGGCTAGAAACAGGCTAGACACAGGCAAGAAACAGGCTGGACACTGGCTAGACACAGGCTAGACACAAGCTAGACACAGGCTAGACACACGCTAGACACAGGCTAGACACACGCTAGACACAGGCTAGACACAGGCTAGACACAGGCTAGACACAGGCTAGACACAGGCTAGACACAGGCTAGACACAAGCTAAAGACAGGCTAGACACAGGTTAGACATAGGCTAGACACAGGTTAGACACAGGCTAGACACAGGCTAGACACAGGCTAGACACAGGCTAGACACAGGCTAGACACAGGCTAGACACAGGCTAGACACAGGCTAGACACTGGCTAGACACAGGCTTGACACATGCTAGACACAGGCTAGGCACAGGCTAGGCACAGGCTAGGTACAGGCTAGGCCCAGGCTAGACACAGGCTAGGCACAGGCTAGAAACATGCTAGACACAGGCTAGGCACAGGCTAGACACAGGCTAGACACAGGCTAGACACAGGCTAGACACAGACTAGACACAGGCTATACACTGGCTAGGCACAGGCTAGGCACAGGCTAGACTCTGGCTATGCACAGGCTAGACAAAGGCTAGACACTGGCTAGGCACAGGCTAGGCACTGTCTAGACACAGGCTAGACACAGGCTAGACACAGGCTAGACACAGGCTAGACACAGGCTAGACACAGGCTAGACACAGGCTAGACACAGGCTAGACACAGGCTAGACACAGGCTAGACACAGGCTAGACACAGGCTAGGCACAAGCTAGGCACAGGGTAGGCACAGGCTAGGCACAGGCTAGACACAGGCCAGGCACAGGCTAGACACAGGCCAGGCACAGGCTAGGCACAGGCTAGACACAGGCTAGACACAGGCTAGACACAGGCTAGACACAGGCTAGACACAGGCTAGACACAGGCTAGACACAGGCTAGACACAGGCTAGACACAGGCTAGACACAGGCTAGACACAGGCTAGACACAGGCTAGACACAGGCTAGACACAGGCTAGACACAGGCTAGGCACAGGCTAAGCACAGGCTAGGCACAGGCTAGGCACAGGCTAGGCACAGGTTAGGCACAGGCTAGGCACAGGCTAGGCACAGGCTAGGCACAGGCAAGGCACAGGCTAGGCACAGGCTCGATACATGCTAGACACTGGCTGGGCACAGGCTAGACAATGGCTAGACACTGGCCAGGTACAGTCTAGGCACTGGCTAGGTACAGTCTAGGCACTGGCTAGGTACAGCCTAGGCACTGGCTAGGTACAGGCTAGGCACTGGCTAGGTACAGGCTAGACTCAAGCTATGCACAGGGTAGACAAAGGCTAGACACTGGCTAGACAAAGGCTAGACACTGACAAGGCACAGGCTAGGCACTGGCTAGGCACAGGTTAGGCACTGGCTAGACACTGGCTCGGAACACGCTATGCACATGCCAGTCTCAGACAAGGCACAGGCTTGACACAGGCTAGACACTGGCTTGGCACAGACTAGACACTGGCTAAGCACAGGCCAGACACAGGCTAGAAACTGGCTAGGTACAGGCTAGACACTGGCTAGGCACAGGCTAGACACTGGCTATGCACAGGCTAGACACTGGCTAGGCACAGGCTAGACACTGGCTTGGCACAGGCTAGACACTGGCTTGGCACAGGCTAGACACTGGCTTGGCACAGGCTAGACACTGGCTGGGTACAGGCTAGGTACAGGCTAGGCACTGGTTAGGCACTGGCTAGGTACAGGCTAGGTACAGGCTAGGCACTGGCTAGGTAAAGGCTAGGTACAGGCTAGGCAGAGGCTAGGCAGAGGCTAGGCAGAGGCTAGGCACAGGCTCGACACAGGCACGACACAGGCTAGACACAAGCTTGACACAGGCTAGACACAGGCTAGACACAGGCTAGACACAGGCTAGACACAGGCTAGACACAGGCTAGACACAGGCTAGACACAGGCTAGACACAGGCTAGACACAGGCTAGACACAGGCTAGACACAGGCTAGACACAGGCTAGACACAGGCTAGACACAGGCTAGACACAGGCTAGACACAGGCTACACACAGGCTAGACACAGGCTAGACACAGGCTATAAACAGGCTAGACACAGGCTGGAAACAGGCTAGACACTGGCTAGACACAGGCTAGACACTGGCTAGACACAGGCTAGACACAGGCTAGACACAGGCTAGGCACAGGCTAGGCACAGGCTAGGCACAGGCTAGGCACAGGCTAGGCACAGGCTAGGCACAGGCTAGGCACAGGCTAGGCACAGGCTAGGCCCAGGCTAGACACAGGCTAGACACAGGCTAGACACTGGCTAGACACAGGCTAGACACAGGCTAAACAGGCTAGACACAGGCTAGACACAGGCTAGAAACATGCTAGACACGGGCTAGGCACAGGCTAGAAACATGCTAGACACAGGCTAGGCACAGGCTAGACACAGGCTAGACACAGGCTAGACACAGGCTAGACACAGGCTAGACACAGGCTAGACACAGGCTATACACTGGCTAGGCACAGGCTAGGCACAGGCTAGACTCTGGCTATGCACAGGCTAGACAAAGGCTAGACACTGGCTAGGCACAGGCTAGGCACAGGCTAGGCACTGTCTAGACACAGGCTAGACACAGGCTAGACACAGGCTAGACACAGGCTAGACACAGGCTAGACACAGGCTAGACACAGGCTAGACCCAGGCTAGTCTCAGGCTAGGCACAAGCTAGGCACAGGCTAGGTACAGGCTAGGCACAGGCTAGACACAGGCCAGGCACAGGCTAGACACAGGCCAGGCACAGGCTAGGCACAGGCTAGACACAGGCTAGACACAGGCTAGACACAGGCTAGACACAGGCTAGACACAGGCTAGACACAGGCTAGACACAGGCTAGACACAGGCTAGGCACAGGCTAAGCACAGGCTAGGCACAGGCTAGGCACAGGCTAGGCACAGGTTAGGCACTGGCTAGGCACAGGCTAGGCACAGGCTAGGCACAGGCAAGGCACAGGCTAGGTACAGGCTAGATACATGCTAGACACTGGCTGGGCACAGGCTAGACAATGGCTAGGTACAGTCTAGGCACTGGCTAGGTACAGGCTAGGCACTGGCTAGGTACAGGCTAGACTCAAGCTATGCACAGGGTAGACAAAGGCTAGACACTGGCAAGGCACAGGCTAGGCACTGGCTAGGCACAGGTTAGGCACTGGCTAGACACTGGCTCGGAACACGCTATGCACATGCCAGTCTCAGGCAAGGCACAGGCTTGACACAGGCTAGACACTGGCTTGGCACAGACTAGACACTGGCTAAGCACAGGCCAGACACAGGCTAGAAACTGGCTAGGTACAGGCTAGACACTGGCTATGCACAGGCTAGACACTGGCTATGCACAGGCTAGACACTGGCTAGGCACAGGCTAGACACTGGCTATGCACAGGCTAGACACTGGCTAGGCACAGGCTAGACACTGGCTTGGCACAGGCTAGACACTGGCTGGGTACAGGCCAGACACTGGCTAGGTACAGGCTAGGTACAGGCTAGGCACTGGTTAGGCACTGGCTAGGTACAGGCTAGGTACAGGCTAGGCACTGGCTAGGCACTGGCTAGGTACAGGCTAGGTACAGGCTAGGCAGAGGCTAGGCAGAGGCTAGGCACAGGCTCGACACAGGCTCGACACAGGCTAGACACAAGCTAGACACAGGCTAGACACAGCTTAGACACAGGCTAGACACAGGCTAGACACAGGCCAGACACAGGCTACACACAGGCTAGACACAGGCTAGACACAGGCTAGACACAGGCTAGAAACAGGCTAGACACAGGCTGGAAACAGGCTAGACACTGGCTAGACACAGGCTAGACACAGGCTAGACACAGGCTAGACACAGGCTAGACACAGACTAGACACAGGCAAGGCACAGGCTAGGTACAGGCTAGGCACAGGCTAGGCACAGGCTAGGCACAGGCTAGGCACAGGCTAGGCACAGGCTAGGCAAAGACTAGGCACAGGCTAGGAACAGACTAGGCACAGGCTAGGCACAGGCTTGGCACAGGCTAGGCACAGGCTAGGCACTGGCAAGGCACACGCTATGCACATGCCAGTCTCAGGCAAGGCACAGGCTAGAAACAGGCTAGACACTGGCTAGGCACAGGCTATGCACATACCAGTCACAGGCAAGGCACAGGCTAAACACCGGCTAGACACCGTCAGGACACAGTCTAGACACAGGCTAGACAGAGGCTACACACTGGCTAGACACAGGCTAGTTACAGGCTAGACACAGGCTAGACACAGACTAGACAAAGGCTAGACACAGGCTAGACACAGGCTAGACACTGGCTAGACACAGGCTAGGCACAGGCTAGACACAGGCCAGGCACAGGCTAGACACAGGCCAGGCACAGGCTAGGCACAGGCTAGACACAGGCTAGACACAGGCTAGACACAGGCTAGACACAGGCTAGACACAGGCTAGACACAGGCTAGACACAGGCTAGACACAGGCTAGACACAGGCTAGACACAGGCTAGACACAGGCTAGACACAGGCTAGACACAGGCTAGACACAGGCTAGACACAGGCTAGGCACAGGCTAAGCACAGGCTAGGCACAGGCTAGGCACAGGCTAGGCACAGGTTAGGCACAGGCTAGGCACAGGCTAGGCACAGGCTAGGCACAGGCAAGGCACAGGCTAGGCACAGGCTCGATACATGCTAGACACTGGCTGGGCACAGGCTAGACAATGGCTAGACACTGGCCAGGTACAGTCTAGGCACTGGCTAGGTACAGTCTAGGCACTGGCTAGGTACAGCCTAGGCACTGGCTAGGTACAGGCTAGGCACTGGCTAGGTACAGGCTAGACTCAAGCTATGCACAGGGTAGACAAAGGCTAGACACTGGCTAGACAAAGGCTAGACACTGACAAGGCACAGGCTAGGCACTGGCTAGGCACAGGTTAGGCACTGGCTAGACACTGGCTCGGAACACGCTATGCACATGCCAGTCTCAGACAAGGCACAGGCTTGACACAGGCTAGACACTGGCTTGGCACAGACTAGACACTGGCTAAGCACAGGCCAGACACAGGCTAGAAACTGGCTAGGTACAGGCTAGACACTGGCTAGGCACAGGCTAGACACTGGCTATGCACAGGCTAGACACTGGCTAGGCACAGGCTAGACACTGGCTTGGCACAGGCTAGACACTGGCTTGGCACAGGCTAGACACTGGCTGGGTACAGGCCAGACACTGGCTAGGTACAGGCTAGGTACAGGCTAGGCACTGGTTAGGCACTGGCTAGGTACAGGCTAGGTACAGGCTAGGCACTGGCTAGGTAAAGGCTAGGTACAGGCTAGGCAGAGGCTAGGCAGAGGCTAGGCAGAGGCTAGGCACAGGCTCGACACAGGCACGACACAGGCTAGACACAAGCTTGACACAGGCTAGACACAGGCTAGACACAGGCTAGACACAGGCTAGACACAGGCTAGACACAGGCTAGACACAGGCTAGACACAGGCTAGACCCAGGCTAGACACAGGCTAGACACAGGCTAGACACAGGCTAGACACAGGCTAGACACAGGCTAGACACAGGCTAGACACAGGCTAGACACAGGCTAGACACAGGCCAGACACAGGCTACACACAGGCTAGACACAGGCTATAAACAGGCTAGACACAGGCTGGAAACAGGCTGGAAACAGGCTAGACACTGGCTAGACACAGGCTAGACACTGGCTAGACACAGGCTAGACACAGGCTAGACACAGGCTAGGCACAGGCTAGGCACAGGCTAGGCACAGGCTAGGCACAGGCTAGGCACAGGCTAGGCACAGGCTAGGCACAGGCTAGGCACAGGCTAGGCCCAGGCTAGACACAGGCTAGACACTGGCTAGACACAGGCTAGACACAGGCTAAACAGGCTAGACACAGGCTAGACACAGGCTAGAAACATGCTAGACACGGGCTAGGCACAGGCTAGAAACATGCTAGACACAGGCTAGGCACAGGCTAGACACAGGCTAGACACAGGCTAGACACAGGCTAGACACAGGCTAGACACAGGCTATACACTGGCTAGGCACAGGCTAGGCACAGGCTAGACTCTGGCTATGCACAGGCTAGACAAAGGCTAGACACTGGCTAGGCACAGGCTAGGCACAGGCTAGGCACTGTCTAGACACAGGCTAGACACAGGCTAGACACAGGCTAGACACAGGCTAGACACAGGCTAGACACAGGCTAGACACAGGCTAGACCCAGGCTAGTCTCAGGCTAGGCACAAGCTAGGCACAGGCTAGGTACAGGCTAGGCACAGGCTAGACACAGGCCAGGCACAGGCTAGACACAGGCCAGGCACAGGCTAGGCACAGGCTAGACACAGGCTAGACACAGGCTAGACACAGGCTAGACACAGGCTAGACACAGGCTAGACACAGGCTAGACACAGGCTAGACACAGGCTAGGCACAGGCTAAGCACAGGCTAGGCACAGGCTAGGCACAGGCTAGGCACAGGCTAGGCACAGGTTAGGCACTGGCTAGGCACAGGCTAGGCACAGGCTAGGCACAGGCAAGGCACAGGCTAGGTACAGGCTAGATACATGCTAGACACTGGCTGGGCACAGGCTAGACAATGGCTAGGTACAGTCTAGGCACTGGCTAGGTACAGGCTAGGCACTGGCTAGGTACAGGCTAGACTCAAGCTATGCACAGGGTAGACAAAGGCTAGACACTGGCAAGGCACAGGCTAGGCACTGGCTAGGCACAGGTTAGGCACTGGCTAGACACTGGCTCGGAACACGCTATGCACATGCCAGTCTCAGGCAAGGCACAGGCTTGACACAGGCTAGACACTGGCTTGGCACAGACTAGACACTGGCTAAGCACAGGCCAGACACAGGCTAGAAACTGGCTAGGTACAGGCTAGACACTGGCTATGCACAGGCTAGACACTGGCTATGCACAGGCTAGACACTGGCTAGGCACAGGCTAGACACTGGCTATGCACAGGCTAGACACTGGCTAGGCACAGGCTAGACACTGGCTTGGCACAGGCTAGACACTGGCTGGGTACAGGCCAGACACTGGCTAGGTACAGGCTAGGTACAGGCTAGGCACTGGTTAGGCACTGGCTAGGTACAGGCTAGGTACAGGCTAGGCACTGGCTAGGCACTGGCTAGGTACAGGCTAGGTACAGGCTAGGCAGAGGCTAGGCAGAGGCTAGGCACAGGCTCGACACAGGCTCGACACAGGCTAGACACAAGCTAGACACAGGCTAGACACAGCTTAGACACAGGCTAGACACAGGCTAGACACAGGCCAGACACAGGCTACACACAGGCTAGACACAGGCTAGACACAGGCTAGACACAGGCTAGAAACAGGCTAGACACAGGCTGGAAACAGGCTAGACACTGGCTAGACACAGGCTAGACACAGGCTAGACACAGGCTAGACACAGGCTAGACACAGACTAGACACAGGCAAGGCACAGGCTAGGTACAGGCTAGGCACAGGCTAGGCACAGGCTAGGCACAGGCTAGGCACAGGCTGGGCAAAGACTAGGCACAGGCTAGGAACAGACTAGGCACAGGCTAGGCACAGGCTTGGCACAGGCTAGGCACAGGCTAGGCACTGGCAAGGCACACGCTATGCACATGCCAGTCTCAGGCAAGGCACAGGCTAGAAACAGGCTAGACACTGGCTAGGCACAGGCTATGCACATACCAGTCACAGGCAAGGCACAGGCTAAACACCGGCTAGACACCGTCAGGACACAGTCTAGACACAGGCTAGACAGAGGCTACACACTGGCTAGACACAGGCTAGTTACAGGCTAGACACAGGCTAGACACAGACTAGACAAAGGCTAGACACAGGCTAGACACAGGCTAGACACTGGCTAGACACAGGCTAGGCAAAGGCTAGGCACAGGCTAGGCACAGGCTAGGCACAGGCTAGGTACAGGCTAGGCACAGACTAGGCACAGGCTAGGCACAGGCTAGGCACAGGCTAGGCACAGGCTAGACACAGGCTAGACACAGGCTAGACACAGGCTAGACACAGGCTAGAAACATGCTAGACACAGGCTAGACACAGGCTAGACACTGGCTAGACACAGGCTAGACACAGGCTAGACACAGGCTAGACACAGGCTAGACACAGGCTAGACACAGGCTAGGCACATTCTAGAAACATGCTAGACACAGGCTAGGCACAGGCTAGACACAGGCTAGACACAGGCTAGACACAGGCTAGACACAGGCTAGACACAGGCTATACACTGGCTAGGCACAGGCTAGGCACAGGCTAGGCACAGGCTAGACTCTGGCTATGCACAGGCTAGACAAAGGCTAGACACTGGCTAGGCACAGGCTAGGCACAGGCCAGGCACAGGCTAGGCACTGTCTAGACACAGGCTAGGCACAGGCTAGGCACAGGCTAGGCACTGTCTAGACACAGGCTAGACACAGGCTAGACACTGGCTAGACACAGGCTAGACACAGGCTAGACACAGGCTAGACACAGGCTAGACACAGGCTAGACGCAGGCTAGGCACAAGCTAGGCACAGGCTAGGCACAGGCTAGGCACAGGCTAAACACAGGCTAGACACAGGCTAGACACAGGCTAGACACAGGCTAGACACAGGCTAGACACAGGCTAGGCACAGGCTAAGCACAGGCTAGGCACAGGCTAGGCACAGGCTAGGCACAGGTTAGGCACCGGCTACGCACAGGCTAGGCACAGGCAAGGCACAGGCTAGGCACAGGCTAGATACATGCTAGACACTGGCTGCGCACAGGCTAGACAATGGCTAGGCACAGGCAAGACACTGGCTAGGTACAGTCTAGGCACTGGCTAGGTACAGTCTAGGCACTGGCTAGGTACAGGCTAGGCACTGGCTAGGTACAGGCTAGGCACTGGCAAGGTACAGGCTAGACTCAAGCTATGCACAGGGTAGACAAAGGCTAGACACTGGCTAGACAAAGGCTAGACACTGGCAAGGCACAGGCTAGGCACTGGCTAGGCACAGGTTAGGCACTGGCTAGACACTGGCTCGGAACACGCTATGCACAGGCTAGGCAGAGGCTAGGCAGAGGCTAGGCAGAGGCTAGGCACAGGCTCGACACAGGCTCGACACAGGCTAGACACAAGCTAGACACAGGCTAGACACAGGCTAGACACAAGCTAGACACAGGCTAGACACAGGCCAGACACAGGCTACACACAGGCTAGACACAGGCTAGACACAGGCTAGAAACAGGCTAGACAAAGGCTGGAAACAGGCTAGACACTGGCTAGACACAGGCTAGACACAGGCTAGACACAGGCTAGACACAGGCTAGACACAGACTAGACACAGGCAAGGCACAGGCTAGGTACAGGCTAGGCACAGGCTAGGCACAGGCTAGGCACAGGCTAGGCACAGACTAGGCACAGGCTAGGAACAGGCTAGGCACAGGCTAGGCACAGGCTAGGCACAGGCTAGGCACAGGCTAGGCACAGGCTAGGCACAGGCTAGGCACAGGCTAGGCACAGGCTAGGCACAGGCTAGGCAAAGGCTAGGCACAGGCTAGACACTGGCTGGGCACAGGCTAGACAATGGCTAGGCACAGGCTAGACCTTGGCTAGGTACAGTCTAGGCACTGGCTAGGTACAGGCAAGGCACTGGCTAGGTACAGGCTAGACTCTAGCTATGCACAGGGTGGACAAAGGCTAGACACTGGCTAGACACAGGCTAGACACAGAGTAGGCACATTGTAGACACAGGCTAGGGACAGGCTTGACACTGGCTGGGCACAGGCTAGACAATGGCTAGGCACAGGCTAGACCTCGGCTAGGTACAGGCTAGGGACTGGCTAGGTACAGCCTAGGCACTGGCTAGGTACAGGCAAGCCACTGGCTAGGTACAGGCTAGACACAGGCTAGACACAGGCTAGACACAGGCAAGACACAGGCTAGA
Source organism: Zaprionus indianus (assembly GCA_018904595.1). Classification (NCBI taxonomy): domain Eukaryota; kingdom Metazoa; phylum Arthropoda; class Insecta; order Diptera; family Drosophilidae; genus Zaprionus; species Zaprionus indianus. The sequence continues at coordinate 8,214 of JAEIHA010001073.1, read as the reverse complement.
CACAGGCTAGACACAGGCTAGACACAAGCTAAAGACAGGCTAGACACAGGCTAGGCACATGCTAGACACAGGCTAGACACAGGCTAGACACAGGCTAGACACGGGCTAGACACAGGCTAGACACAGGATAGACACAGGCTAGACACAGGCTAGACACAGGCTAGACACAGGCTAGACACAGGCTAGACACAGGCTAGACACAGGCTAGACACAGGCTAGACACAGGCTAGACACAGGCTAGACACAGGTTAGACACATGCTAGACACAGGCTAGACACAGGCTAGACACAGGCTAGACACAGGCCAGACACAGGCTAGAATTGGGCTAGACACAGGCTAGACACAGGCCAGACACAGGCTAGAATTGGGCTAGACACAGGCTAGTCACAGGCTAGACACAGGCTAGACACAGACTAGACACAGGTTAGACACAGGCTAGACACAGGCTAGACACAGGCTAGACACAGGCTAGACACAGGCTAGACACAGGTTAGACACAGGCTACACAGGCTAGACACAGGCTAGAAACAGGCTAGACACAGGCTAGAAACAGGCTAGACACTGGCTAGACACAGGCTAGGCACAGGCTAGGCACAGGCTAGGCACAGGCTAGGCACAGGCTAGGCACAGACTAGGCACAGGCTAGGCACAGGCTAGGCACAGGCTAGGCACAGGCTAGGCACAGGCTAGGCACAGGCTAGGCACAGGCTAGGCACAGGCTAGGCACAGGCTAGGCACAGGCTAGGCACAGGCTAGGCACAGGCTAGGCACAGGCTAGGCACAGGCTAGGCACAGGCTAGGCAAAGGCTAGGCACAGGCTAGACACTGGCTGGGCACAGGCTAGACAATGGCTAGGCACAGGCTAGACCTTGGCTAGGTACAGGCTAGGCACTGGCTAGGTACAGTCTAGGCACTGGCTAGGTACAGGCTAGGCACTGGCTAGGTACAGGCTAGGCACTGGCTAGGTACAGGCTAGACTCTAGCTATGCACAGGGTGGACAAAGGCTAGACACTGGCTAGACACAGGCTAGACACAGAGTAGGCACATTGTAGATACAGGCTAGGCACAGGCTAGACACTGGCTGGGCACGGGCTAGAAAATGGCTAGGCACAGGCTAGACCTTGGCTAGGTACAGGCTAGGCACTGGCTAGGTACAGGCTAGGCACTGGCTAGGTACAGTCTAGGCACTGGCTAGGTACAGGCAAGGCACTGGCTAGGTACAGGCTAGACTCTAGCTATGCACAGGGTGGACAAAGGCTAGACACTGGCTAGACACAGGCTAGACACAGTCTAGGCACATTGTAGACACAGGCTAGACACAGGCTAGACACAGTCTAGACACAGGCTAGACACAGGCTAGACACAGGCTAGACACAGGCTAGACACAAGCTAGACACAGGCTAGACACAGGCTAGACACAGGCTAGACACAGGCTAGACACAGGCTAGACACAGGCTAGACACAGGCAAGACACAGGCTAGACAGAGGCTAGACACAGGCTAGACACAAGCTAAAGACAGGCCAGACACAGGCTATGCACAGGCTAGACACAGGTTAGACACAGTCTAGACACAGTCTAGACACAGGCTAGACACAGGTTAGACACAGGATAGACACAGGCTAGACACAGGCTAGACAAAGGCTAGACACAGGCTAGACACAGGCTAGACACAGGCTAGACACAGGCTAGACACAGGCTAGACACAGGCTAGACACAGGCTAGACACAGGCTAGACACAGGCTAGACACAGGCTAGACACAGGCTAGACACAGGCTAGACACAGGCTAGACACAGGCAAGACACAGGTTAGACACATGCTAGACACAGGCTAGACACAGGCTAGACACAGGCCAGACACAGGCTAGAAACGGGCTAGACACAGGCTAGTCACAGGCTAGACACAGGCTAGACACAGGCTAGACACAGGCTAGACACAGGCTAGACACAGGCTAAACACAGGCTAGACACAGGCTAGACACAGGCTAGACACAGGCTGGACACAGGCTAGACACAAGCTAGACACAGGCTAGACACAGGCTAGACACAGGCTAGACACAGGCTAGACACAGGCCAGACACAGGCTAGACACAGGCTAGACACAGGCTAGACACAGGCTAGACACAGGCTAGACACATGCTAAAGACAGGCTAGACACAGGCTAGACACAGGCTAGACACAGGTTAGACACAGGCTAGACACAGGCTAGACACAGGCTAGACACAGGCCAGACACAGGCTAGACATAGGCTAGACACAGGCTAGACACAGGCTAGACACAGGCTAGACACAGGCTAAACACAGGCTAGACACAGGCTAGACACAGGCTAGACACAGGCTGGACACAGGCTGGACACAGGCTAGACACAAGCTAGACACAGGCTAGACACAGGCTAGACACAGGCTAGACACAGGCTAGACACAGGCCAGACACAGGCTAGACACAGGCTGGACACAGGCTGGACACAGGCTAGACACAGGCTAGACACAGGCCAGACACAGGCTAGACACAGGCTAGACACAGGCTAGACACATGCTAGACACAGGCTGGACACAGGCTAGACACAGGCTAGACACAGGCTATACACTGGCTAGGCACAGGCTAGACTCCGGCTATGCACAGGCTAGACAAAGGCTAGACACTGGCTAGGCACAGGCTAGGCACTGTCTAGACACAGGCTAGACACAGGCTAGACACAGGCTAGACACAGGCTAGACACATGCTAGACACAGGCTAGACACAGGCTTGACACAGGCTAGACAGAGGCTATACACTGGCTAGGCACAGGCTAGAATCTGGCTATGCACAGGCTAGACAAAGGCTAGACACAGGCTAGACACAGGCTAGACACAGGCCAGACACAGGCTAGAATTGGGCTAGACACAGGCTAGACACAGGCTAGACACAGGCCAGACACAGGCTAGAATTGGGCTAGACACAGGCTAGTCACAGGCTAGACACAGGCTAGACACAGGCTAGACACAGGCTAGACACAGGCTAGACACAGGCTAGACACAGGCTAGACACAGGCTAGACACAGGCTAGACACAGGCTAGACACAGGCTAGACACAGGTTAGACACAGGCTAGACACAGGCAAGACACAGGCTAGACACAGGCTAGACACAGGCTAGACACAAGCTAAAGACAGGCTAGACACAGGCTAGGCACATGCTAGACACAGGTTAGACACAGGCTAGACACAGGCTGGGCACAGGCTAGACAATGGCTAGGCACAGGCTAGACCTCGGCTAGGTACAGGCTAGGGACTGGCTAGGTACAGCCTAGGCACTGGCTAGGTACAGGCAAGCCACTGGCTAGGTACAGGCTAGACTCTAGCTATGCACAGGGTGGACAAAGGCTAGACACTGGCTAGACACAGGCTAGACACAGACTAGGCACATTGTAGACACAGGCTAGACACAGGCTAGACACAGGCTAGACACAGGCTAGACACAGGCTAGACACAGGCTAGACACAGGCTAGACACAGGCTAGACACAGGCTAGACACAGGCTAGACACAGGCTAGACACTGGCTAGACACAGGCTAGACACAGGCTAGACACAGGCTAGACACAGGCAAGACACAGGCTAGACACAGGCTAGACACAGGCTAGACACAAGCTAAAGACAGGCTAGACACAGGCTAGGCACATGCTAGACACAGGTTAGACACAGGCTAGACACAGGCTAGACACGGGCTAGACACAGGTTAGACACAGGATAGACACAGGCTAGACACAGGCTAGACACAGGCTAGACACAGGCTAGACACAGGCTAGACACAGGCTAGACACAGGCTAGACACAGGCTAGACACAGGCTAGACACAGGCTAGACACAGGTTAGACACATGCTAGACACAGGCTAGACACAGGCTAGACACAGGCCAGACACAGGCTAGAATTGGGCTAGACACAGGCTAGACACAGGCCAGACACAGGCTAGAATTGGGCTAGACACAGGCTAGTCACAGGCTAGACACAGGCTAGACACAGACTAGACACAGGTTAGACACAGGCTAGACACAGGCTAGACACAGGCTAGACATAGGCTAGACACAGGCTAGACACAGGTTAGACACAGGCTACACAGGCTAGACACAGGCTAGAAACAGGCTAGACACAGGCTAGAAACAGGCTAGACACTGGCTAGACACAGGCTAGGCACAGGCTAGGCACAGGCTAGGCACAGACTAGGCACAGGCTAGGAACAGGCTAGGCACAGGCTAGGCACAGGCTAGGCACAGGCTAGGCACAGGCTAGGCACAGGCTAGGCACAGGCTAGGCACAGGCTAGGCACAGGCTAGGCACAGGCTAGGCACAGGCTAGGCACAGGCTAGGCACAGGCTAGGCACAGGCTAGGCAAAGGCTAGGCACAGGCTAGACACTGGCTGGGCACAGGCTAGACACTGGCTAGGCACAGGCTAGACAATGGCTAGGCACAGGCTAGACCTTGGCTAGGCACAGGCTAGGCACTGGCTAGGTACAGTCTAGGCACTGGCTAGGTACAGGCTAGGCACTGGCTAGGTACAGGCTAGGCACTGGCTAGGTACAGGCTAGACTCTAGCTATGCACAGGGTGGACAAAGGCTAGACACTGGCTAGACACAGGCTAGACACAGAGTAGGCACATTGTAGATACAGGCTAGGCACAGGCTAGACACTGGCTGGGCACGGGCTAGAAAATGGCTAGGCACAGGCTAGACCTTGGCTAGGTACAGGCTAGGCACTGGCTAGGTACAGTCTAGGCACTGGCTAGGTACAGTCTAGGCACTGGCTAGGTACAGGCAAGGCACTGGCTAGGTACAGGCTAGACTCTAGCTATGCACAGGGTGGACAAAGGCTAGACACTGGCTAGACACAGGCTAGACACAGTCTAGGCACATTGTAGACACAGGCTAGACACAGGCTAGACACAGTCTAGACACAGGCTAGACACAGGCTAGACACAGGCTAGACACAGGCTAGACACAAGCTAGACACAGGCTAGACACAGGCTAGACACAGGCTAGACACAGGCTAGACACAGGCTAGACACAGGCTAGACACAGGCAAGACACAGGCTAGACACAGGCTAGACACAGGCTAGACACAAGCTAAAGACAGGCCAGACACAGGCTATGCACAGGCTAGACACAGGTTAGACACAGTCTAGACAAAGTCTAGACACAGGCTAGACACAGGTTAGACACAGGATAGACACAGGCTAGACACAGGCTAGACAAAGGCTAGACACAGGCTAGACACAGGCTAGACACAGGCTAGACACAGGCTAGACACAGGCTAGACACAGGCTAGACACAGGCTAGACACAGGCTAGACACAGGCTAGACACAGGCTAGACACAGGCTAGACACAGGCTAGACACAGGCAAGACACAGGTTAGACACATGCTAGACACAGGCTAGACACAGGCTAGACACAGGCCAGACACAGGCTAGAAACGGGCTAGACACAGGCTAGTCACAGGCTAGACACAGGCTAGACACAGGCTAGACACAGGCTAGACACAGGCTAGACACAGGCTAGACACAGGCTAGACACAGGCTAGACACAGGCTAGACACAGGCTGGACACAGGCTAGACACAAGCTAGACACAGGCTAGACACAGGCTAGACACAGGCTAGACACAGGCTAGACACAGGCTAGACACAGGCTAGACACAGGCTAGACACAGGCTAGACACAGGCTAGACACAGGCTAGACACATGCTAAAGACAGGCTAGACACAGGCTAGACACAGGCTAGACACAGGTTAGACACAGGCTAGACACAGGCTAGACACAGGCTAGACACAGGCCAGACACAGGCTAGAAATAGGCTAGACACAGGCTAGACACAGGCTAGACACAGGCTAGACACAGGCTAGACACAGGCTAGACACAGGCTAGACACAGGCTAGACACAGGCTGGACACAGGCTGGACACAGGCTAGACACAAGCTAGACACAGGCTAGACACAGGCTAGACACAGGCTAGACACAGGCTAGACACAGGCTAGACACAGGCTAGACACAGGCTAGACACAGGCTGGACACAGGCTGGACACAGGCTAGACACAGGCTAGACACAGGCTAGACACAGGCTAGACACAGGCTAGACACAGGCTAGACACATGCTAGACACAGGCTGGACACAGGCTAGACACAGGCTAGACACAGGCTATACACTGGCTAGGCACAGGCTAGACTCCGGCTATGCACAGGCTAGACAAAGGCTAGACACTGGCTAGACACATGCTAGACACAGGCTAGACACAGGCTTGACACAGGCTAGACAGAGGCTATACACTGGCTAGGCACAGGCTAGAATCTGGCTATGCACAGGCTAGACAAAGGCTAGACACAGGCTAGACACAGGCTAGACACAGGCCAGACACAGGCTAGGCACTGGCTAGACACAGGCTAGACACAGGCTAGACACAGGCCAGACACAGGCTAGAATTGGGCTAGACACAGGCTAGTCACAGGCTAGACACAGGCTAGACACAGACTAGACACAGGTTAGACACAGGCTAGACACAGGCTAGACACAGGCTAGACACAGGCTAGACACAGGCTAGACACAGGTTAGACACAGGCTAGACACAGGTTAGACACAGGCTACACAGGCTAGACACAGGCTAGAAACAGGCTAGACACAGGCTAGAAACAGGCTAGACACTGGCTAGACACAGGCTAGGCACAGGCTAGGCACAGGCTAGGCACAGGCTAGGCACAGACTAGGCACAGGCTAGGAACAGGCTTGGCACAGGCTAGGCACAGGCTAGGCACAGGCTAGGCACAGGCTAGGCACAGGCTAGGCACAGGCTAGGCACAGGCTAGGCACAGGCTAGGCACAGGCTAGGCACAGGCTAGGCACAGGCTAGGCACAGGCTAGGCACAGGCTAGGCACAGGCTAGGCACAGGCTAGGCACAGGCTAGGCACAGGCTAGGCAAAGGCTAGGCACAGGCTAGACACTGGCTGGGCACAGGCTAGACAATGGCTAGGCACAGGCTAGACCTTGGCTAGGTACAGGCTAGGCACTGGCTAGGTACAGTCTAGGCACTGGCTAGGTACAGGCTAGGCACTGGCTAGGTACAGGCTAGACTCTAGCTATGCACAGGGTGGACAAAGGCTAGACACTGGCTAGACACAGGCTAGACACAGAGTAGGCACATTGTAGACACAGGCTAGGCACAGGCTAGACACTGGCTGGGCACGGGCTAGAAAATGGCTAGGCACAGGCTAGACCTTGGCTAGGTACAGGCTAGGCACTGGCTAGGTACAGTCTAGGCACTGGCTAGGTACAGTCTAGGCACTGGCTAGGTACAGGCATGGCACTGGCTAGGTACAGGCTAGACTCTAGCTATGCACAGGGTGGACAAAGGCTAGACACTGGCTAGACACTGGCTAGACACAGGCTAGACACAGACTAGGCACATTGTAGACACAGGCTAGAGACAGGCTAGACACAGTCTAGACACAGGCTAGACACAGGCTAGACACAGGCTAGACACAGGCTAGACACAGGCTAGACACAGGCTAGACACAGGCTAGACACAGGCTAGACACAGGCTAGACACAGGCTAGACACAGGCAAGACACAGGCTAGACACAGGCTAGACACAGGCTAGACACAAGCTAAAGACAGGCCAGACACAGGCTATGCACAGGCTAGACACAGGTTAGACACAGTCTAGACACAGTCTAGACACAGGCTAGACACAGGTTAGACACAGGATAGACACAGGCTAGACACAGGCTAGACAAAGGCTAGACACAGGCTAGACACAGGCTAGACACAGGCTAGACACAGGCTAGACACAGGCTAGACACAGGCTAGACACAGGCTAGACACAGGCTAGACACAGGCTAGACACAGGCTAGACACAGGCTAGACACAGGCTAGACACAGGCTAGACACAGGCAAGACACAGGTTAGACACATGCTAGACACAGGCTAGACACAGGCTAGACACAGGCCAGACACAGGCTAGAAACGGGCTAGACACAGGCTAGTCACAGGCTAGTCACAGGCTAGACACAGGCTAGACACAGGCTAGACACAGGCTAGACACAGGCTAGACACAGGCTAGACACAGGCTAGACACAGGTTAGACACAGGCTAGACACAGGTTAGACACAGGCTAGACACAGGCTAGACACAGGCTAGACACAGGCTAGACACAGGCTAGACACAGGCTAGACACAGGCTAGACAAACAGGCTAGAC